>JAUTXW010001294.1:0-7500 GCA_030620095.1 Kuschelorhynchus macadamiae
CTGTATAGAATTATTTGAGTCCTTAGGCCTGATAATAAACTCTGAAAAAAGTGTTTTGTTACCTCGAACTAAATCTAAATTTTTAGGTTTTATATTTGACAGTCTTAATATGACCATATCTTTAACTAAAGAAAAAAGAAGCAAAATTAAAAAATGGGTAGAATATTTTATAAACAATAAAACTCATACTATACAAAAATTTGCCAAATTCACTGAGCTATTAGTTTCAGCCTGTTCTGCCACAAAATATGGATGGCTCTACACCAAGTCACTTGAAAAGGAAAAACTGTTGGCCCTTATTAAACATAAAGGAAACTATAATGGGAAATTTTCTTTATCTAGCAATGTCATACCCGATCTTAAGTGGTGGTCTACCCACATTTTAACTTGCTATAACGATATTAAAAAAGATAAATTCGAATTAGAAATATTTACAGACGCGTCAACTTCAGGCTGGGGAGTATGGTCAGAAACAAAATGGCTGGTGGTCACCTTTAGAAAAAAAATTGTCACATAAATGTCCTAGAACTAAAAGCAATTTTTTATGATCTTCAAAAGTTTGCCTCTCCTTTAAGAAACTGTAATATACTTATTCGATCGGACAACACCACAGCGGTAGCATATGTCAATAAAATGGGTAGTGTAAAATTTGTATATTTAAATAATTTGGCAAAAAATATATGGCAGTGGGCGAAATATTTGGCATTTTGCGTTCCATATTAAATCAGAGGACAACTATAAAGCTGATAAAGAATCAAGGAGGCTTCCTACTGAAACAGAATGGATCTTGGCGGATTATGCCTTTTTCCGTATTATAAAGACATTTAAAATACCAGATGTCGACAAAACTATAGTCCAATCTGTGGCAAAAATCTAAAGTTAGGTAGAATTTAATTGTATTATTTTTCTTCCTTTTATGTTTGAACGTTTAGATAGTTTAATTGCTTATGTTTATACTAAAGCAAATTTGCAATATTACAAATTTATAATTATAGTTTCAATATATTTGTTTATGGAATTACCGGAAACGAGTCCTCTTATTCATAGATAAAATAAAAATAACCTTACACTTAATATATGCTTGCTTGCTACGTATACAAATATAAAAATCCTATCTAGCCGGCATGTCATCGATAAAGATAAATGATACGACGATAACAATAAGAAATAGAAATATTACAGAGTTTGAGAAAACGGAAGCGGTACAGAAGTTTTTATTAAATTAAATCATATATTGTCATTACTTCTATGATACTTAAAACATTTAACCAGATTTTTTTTAATTTCATTTCTATAATATTAATATCTTTTTATTTTTTTTTCATAAGGTTTTTTTATTTATCTAATTGTATTCCTCTTTTTCTTTAATCAATACTTCACTCGATCCCTACTTATGTCAATCAAATCAGATTAAATTTTACATTTGAAAGATTTAGCTTGTTTAACAGTTTGTCAAGTACTTCGTGAACAAAATACCTACCTTCATGTTTCAAAGAAACATTTCAATAGTTAAAAAAACATACACAATTACTGTTTTAAGTTGTTTATTGAAAATTTCGTTCAACTGTACTCAATTTGTGATGTTATCATTTGTTCTGGTTTGGACTATTTTTTGCAATATCATATATTGAAAGTTTTATGATAATAAAAATGTCAAAAACCATTTGATGAAATATATTAATTAAATTGAATAGTAAAAAGCTCTCTGTATGGTAGTGTCCCTCATAAGATATGGTATAATGGTGGGACTTTTACAAGAATTCAATGCACTACAATTACTAGCCAATACACTAAACTCAATTTGAAAAATAACTCATGAAAAGAGGAACTATGTTTGCCTCACTTATGGTATTAACACAATATTTTTAATGTTCGCTTTACTTAACAACTTTACTTACAAACACAGAGGTTGTCTATAAAAGCTCTAAACTAAAATATCTTTCAAATATTAATGTTATTAGATTCACTGGTTATTTGGCACCCAAAATTTATATTCCGCCCTCTATTGACATAAGAGAACATGGGAAATGTAAAGAAACTTAATAACAGTTGTAGGACATTTATGTACAGTGTGTGTACTTAATTTCTGTACATATGAGAAAACTTTATTTTCAGTTTAAAAAAAAGTTACTCTATAAAAAATTCTTTCCGAGAAAATATTACTAGGCTATTAAAACTTGAGGTAGCATAAGGGAGTGAAAAAATACAAAAATGACTCAGAGCAAAATGGAAATTTTTTAAAGTTAACTTTTTTGAGGTACATACACTTTTTTGTCGGAAGTACAGTTATTGTGTGAATGTATGTTAAAAATTAGCTGAAAATGGAAAAAAGTAAATGTATACGAAAATTTATATGAAAACTGTGTACTTGTACTTTTAATTATGACGTCTTAAAATAGTCACTTTCAAAAATGTTGTTTTTTGTTCGAATATATTTTTTGTGCTCCCTGTATACACTATTTCAAGTTCCATTTGCCAAGTAATATTTCCTTAAAAAAAGAACTTTTTATGTAGAATAACTTTATTATAAAAATAAAAACAATGAAGTTTTCCATATGTAAAAAATTAAGTCAACATACTGTAAATTAATTATAATAAGCTTGATATTCTATTCTGGTTCTGATATCTTTAATACCAGTATAGATGGTACTGCATAATGTGTGCCTAATTCCTTGTATAATAAGTAATTAGGTGCCTAGGTGCACCCTACTTTCATATAGACTATAAATCTTCCACCTCACTCAGTAAATCTGCATATATAAATATATATATATATATATATATATATATATATATATATATACATTTTTGTACCTTTATTAGTCAAATAATTTAAAACGATTTCAATTACAAATAAATTTGTTAATAACCTGTACTGGCATAGATACCGAACTACTCTACCAACTAATAAACTTAAAGAGCTAAAAGCACAAAAATTTAAAGTATTTTCAAAGAACTTGTCTGTGGAATAAGCCTTGTTAATATATATGATCTGTAATTTTTTCTTAAACAATACAATAGACGTTTAGTAATTTATTGTAAAACTTAACTTACATATATTTAAAAAATGGAGGAGAGTTGTGCAGTGTCTTCGATATGAAATTAACCTATTTAATCTCTATTATGCACAAAAATTAGAAAACCCAAAATATTTAGGGGGGCCACAATAAATATTTTTGAATTCTAAAAGCTTTAAACTATACAAGTAAAAATTATATAAAATACTAATATTTGAACTAAAATATGATAAAGAAATATATACGCGTCTGTTATTAACTTTAAGCGTATATCTTTACTAATATACTGTTATACACTTTGCAACAATGCCAAGTTACTCAACACATAACTGACACTACTACTAAGCACAGAAGCATCTTTTTTTTTTAATCTCTAACTACACACTTGTTCAGCAATAGCATACACCACTGTAGGTAACAAGCATTCCATTTAATGGTGCAGAATTGGAAAAGTCTACTTCAAAAATAGGCACAATTGTTGATAATGAAGGCTGGACTATAGCACTCATATCAGTACATAAAATTGACTATATATTTTTTTTCATATGCAAACTATACAGCTAAGAGCACAACTATCTTTGCCTGTGATGCATCAAATATCAAAAGGTCTTGCTTTGGTAGCTGGGAATGATTTACCTTAAAACAAATAATAATTAATTTTAAAATATCTGCATTACACACCAACAAAAAATTATTTTTATACAAAAAAATTACAAAAATTGCTTGCTGTGGCATCAAGTAACGTTAGTGAGTAAAGACAATTAAATTTAAAAAAACTTATATACAGACTTACATATTATTAAAATTGAAATACTTTTTTTCAACCCAAGTGATAGAGTATAACTTATTTTTCATTCCAAAATATGAAAATTTGTACTTATGTCCTATACCCCTCCAGCAGAAAACCACTGTATAGAGTATATTAGGCTATTCACCTATATCTTATCAAACTCCTGTTTCAAGATATTCTATTCCCAATGAATCATCCTGTATATATCTATTAGTACGCAACTGATTTATGTATATCATAAGACTTTCTTTTTTGACTCCACATAAGTATATAGATATAAAGAACTTAAGTCAATATTAAATTTAAACTGAGTTATAATAATGGATGTGACAAATAACTGCAATAAAATGTGGCAAATCGCACTAAAACCATTCTTTTAAAGTTAATAGCTGTGGTCTGGTAAGACAGCATCTAGCAATAGTTTATATAGGGAGAAGTTTGTGGGTTAAACCCCAGAGCAACTTTTATTTAAGCTAAAATGATAGAAACAGTGTAAAGGACCTTCTTTTCGGAATTGGCAGTTAAAAACCCCCCCAGATCCAGTTTTACATATATCTAAAATATTTTTTT
Organism: Kuschelorhynchus macadamiae; assembly: GCA_030620095.1. Taxonomy (NCBI): domain Eukaryota; kingdom Metazoa; phylum Arthropoda; class Insecta; order Coleoptera; family Curculionidae; genus Kuschelorhynchus; species Kuschelorhynchus macadamiae. The sequence continues at coordinate 4,378 of JAUTXW010001294.1, forward strand.
TGTTCATATTATTCATTTACAATCGATTTGGTAGAAAACAAAAACTGAAGATTTTTTTGTTAAACATTTTTATCGTCGTTAATATATAATATGAGGATTTAATGATGGAGTCGGTTTTGTTCATTACCAGCCAGCATGGCATTGAGGCTATATTGATAGAATTTAGCACAAGTTTACATAAAATGACATTAGCCCTCGGTCTTTATTCTTTCTTATTTACAACATTAAAATGTACATTACTATCTAGGACCAGAACCAATTTTATCATCATTTCTTATGTGATACCAAGTATTAGAAATCAAATATACAATTTTAACAATATTTCTTTAAAAAAAAATAGAAAAAAAGTGCTTTTTACTAGACTTTTGTTCAACATTGCTAAAAATATATTTTATATATTTTTGACAAAACTAAATCTGTTTCTTTTAGTTAAAATGGAAATTTTCAAACTTGATACAATTTATTTTCAACATCTTTTAGCACTTGGGATTAAGTAAAAAACAGTACTATTTGTAGTAATTGTACAGATCAGTCATTTTCATTTTAAAGGTACAAAGATGCCACTTTTCCATTTAATTAAATTAATTTTCTACAATAATAATAAAATCATCATATGTTAAAGCACAGATGTAAATTATCATAAAGTCATAAGATTTGTTATGTACATATGCAGATTTCAAAGTAAAACTATTCTTAAACATATTTAAAACAATAAATCCAATGATTACATATTATGATCATTAAAGATCAGAGGAAACAAAATTTTACTATGGGTTAAACTTACCTTTGGGATATTTTCGACGTTATTTTTACAAGTCTAAACACAGAATTCTGAATACATCTTGATCCGTATCATTTAGAGCACATTTTCAACACAACAGTTTTATAAAAAGAAAAAAAATAAAGCGGCGGGTATTAAAACATTCCTTCCTTATTTAGTCCGAGATTGAAACCAACATCCATCCTGATAATCAAAATGAAAATACAGAATTGGAAGACTGAAAAGTGCAAAACCATCGAAACTCCAAACTACGTTATAAATCAAAATAAACGTTTACAAGTAACCTAACTTTTCAATTTTGGTCAGTTTCAATCGGGTCGCAGAGAATAGGAATATTTAAATTGAAACAATTGTCTTTACGCCATATATCCTCTATTCTATATTCGTTACTATACGCAATATTAATTTCTAAAAACTCCGTAGAGTAGTTTATAGTATTGTACGTCGCGCGTTGTTTCTTTAAGTCGGAATTTGTATTTTTTGTGGATATTTAGTGTGTTTTGTATTTTTTTTGGTGAGATAACTCTTTAACTCTTTAAAATGGTTCGCCAGTATCAAGTTTTCCGAAAACTATATACGTTTAACCCGGAATTGTCAATTACAGGTAGGTCAAGTTAAAGTTAGAACAGCACCCTTTCAGTAGCGTAACATTTAGCATCTTTGAAATGAAATGAAATGCGAATAATGAGGATAAATTATTATTCTTCACGAGTCGTTTGTTGTGCAATTCTAAGAATTCTTGCAGCATGTCAGTAGGAAAAAACTATAAGCGTACTGCATATTCTTCAGAAAGTTGAAATATTCACTTTTTAGTACAGTGACAAAATACAAAACCTGAAATGCTTGAATACCCTGCGTGTACCTATAAACAAACAAGTCAACTTTAAATACTAGTACAATAGATTGTCTTTATTATTACATAGCTACATAATACATATGAAAACTTTGACAAAATAGATGGTTATCAAAACTTGTCTGAATTTATTTTGATTCCTATATTCATTATATACACCCCATGTGTATTTATAATGCAATTTTACACAGATTTTTGTAAATCACTGTAAGTCGTGACAGTACTGACCAGAGATGCATATCTTACATACATGTCAGCTTGTGTTATGTTAAAACATAAAATTATTAGTCATCATAGTCTGAGTTAACAACTCGAAACACGAGAAATTATTTTTAAAAAATCAATTTTATTTCATAAGAGTACAAAGAGAACTGACTACAAAATGCATTTTAGTTATATTTATAAGTTCAGTAATGCTTATGTTGCATGAGAACGAAAAGATAACACTCTAAAGGCCGTTTTACATGCTGCAATTCTCCTTTGCAATATGCAATAGTCTTGAACAAAAGCATGCGCAGTTTGACAAAAGGTACAAATGTCTTGCCACTGCGCATGCTTTTGTTCAAGACTATTGCAACTTGCAAGAAAGAATTGCAGCATGTAAAACGGCCTTAAGAATTGCAACTGCAAGTGCATAAATTTAGAATTGCATTTCTCACGGGAACGGAACTCCTCCCCTCTTAGTTGAAAGCACGTTCTTAAAGACGTGTTTTCAAAAATTACCAAAAATTTTTAAGATTATTAATAGTTTAGAAAATTCTATTATTTTCTTCAATATCTAAAGTATCAGGGTTTGCATTTAATTGTTTTTTCTTACACTTTTTTTACAAGTTTTTTGTATATGAAAAATATAATAATTGATGAAATGAGTATGTAAAGTAAAATTGTTCAAAAACGGGTCTTCTTTACATAAATCGTTGTGGTCATTTCTGCTAGGGCTTTCTTCTGGGGATGACTCAAGAAGATAGGAACCATATAGGGGTATGTTATCTTCGGATTTTTGACAATTTACGATGGCGACTACTTGTATTGGAACTGTTATCAGCCAATTGTCGTCGATTATTTTTGTTGTTTGGATGTCGTGCAGTTGAGTTTCAAATGGGTGGCAAAACGTAATATTTGGCTGATGTTTAATAAGTTAAACAGTGCAGGAGGGGCTGTCTTCGACAAACGTGGTGTGGGCTTCTTTACACAAATATTTCTATGGTTGGATTTCGTGACATCTTTGGTCCATATGGGCATACTTTGTATTGCCTAATGCTAGGTAGGGTTTATAAGGAATATTTACAAGAAATGATCGATTATTGGGAATTGGTAAAGGAAATAACCTAAAATATGATAAATCTCCAGTTCCTCAAGAGGAAGTTCAAATATAAATACAATATTATATTAAGTCTTTTAAGAAACTTTTAATTTATTTAAGTTTTTCGAAATTAAGTAAATTTCTATAAGTTACTTCTAAAGGAAGTTTATCTGAGCCTAAATAATT
>JAUTXW010001294.1:12500-307400 GCA_030620095.1 Kuschelorhynchus macadamiae
ATATATATATATATATATATATATATATATATATATATATATATATATATATATATATATATATATATATATATATATATATATATATATATATATATATATATATATATATATATATATATATATATATATATATATATATATATATATATATATATATATATATATATATATATATATATATATATATATATATATATATATATATATATATATATATATATATATATATATATATATATATATATATATATATATATATATATATATATATATATATATATATATATATATATATATATATATATATATATATATATATATATATATATATATATATATATATATATATATATATATATATATATATATATATATATATATATATATATATATATATATATATATGTATATATATATTTGGCTTACATATATATATATATATATATATATATATATATAGCTACAGGGTGGGTTAAATTAGGAAAGTTTTAGAGAATTTTATTACAAATTTGATGACGTTTTGAAGTTTAGGATATCTTTTGTGGTTTTCAAGATAATTGGGAAAAATCAAAATGGTGCATTTTCAACTTTTGCCCGTAGCTTCTAAACGGCTCATATTATGGTTTTATGGTTTATACATTATTAGGGCACTTTTATTAGAGGAACATTATGCAGGTAAAATATATATAAGTTTCTAGCTTCAATTGTTTTTGAGATATTGGCATCAACTTTTTATTTTCTTACCGACGCCATATTGGATTATTGTATTTTTGGAAAGATATATTTTAAGAGCTTTCCAATGATGTATAACAAGGTAAGATTATTATTTTTCTTGAGCTAAAAACTAAAATAATTGTTTTTTTTTAAGTAGGCTTTGATTACGCATGGCGGCCATAATGAAACAAAAGAATGCCGCATGTCAACAATCATTTTGTGTTCCTGAATAGTACTTGTTATCATTTTCTCATTGTGCCGAGTTTTTACAAAATTTATTTGAGTTTCTTATACTACTTAAAATGGAGGGTAATTATTCCAACGAAGAGATTTTGGATATGATTTATTTTAAAGCAAATAGAAATACACAAGCAGCTGCGCGTTCATACGAAGAACAATTTCCAGACCGACATCAACCAAGCCAAAGGCATTTCAGATTTCTAATTGTTAACCTGTTAGCCTACGGGTCTTTTTTGAAACCGAAACCAAAGACCTATTCAATAGATAATGAAGCAAGAAACGCAGCTATAATAGAAAATGTCAGGGACAACCCAACAACCTCAGTAAGAAAGATTGAAGAACAAACGGCAATTCCCAAATCAACCGTCCAACGAGTCTTGAAAAAACTTCACTTTCATCCCTATAAACCTACTTTTGTACAGGGTCTTCAGGTAAATGATTTTGCTAGAAGAATCACGTTTAGTGAATGGTTCATCAACAAATGCCAGCAAATACCCAACTTTCATTCTAAAGTACTTTGGACAGATGAAACACGATTTACAAACTGTGGAATTTTCAATAAACATAATACTCATTACTGGGGCACCGAGAATCCCCATAATTTAGAAGAAAGACGTTTACAAACAAAATTTGGGTTCAATGTGTGGTGTGGCATTATAGGTAATTCCAAACAATGCACTTCTGCTTTAAATCACTCATAACAATTTGTATTTTAGATAACCGTTTGATTGGGCCGTTCATTTTCCAAGAAAATTTATTGGGTAACAGATATTTGCAACTATTACGGGAACAAATTATTCCAGAAGTTATAAATTCTGTTCCCCCAAACGACCTGCAAAATATTTGGTTCCAACAAGATGGCTGTCCGGCTCACGGTACCAGAGAGGTGATGGCGGTCCTCAGAAATACTTTCGGGGAAAATATTATCGCTAATAATGGCCTGTTGCTTGGCCGGCAAGGTCACCGGATATTACTCCTCCCGATTTTTATTTATGGGGATACGCAAAAAATGAGGTCTACGAATTTTCTCCGCCAGAAAGTCTCAGAGAGCTAGAAGACAGAGTCCGAGATGTTTTTGCTAATATTAACAGGAACACCTTAAGAAGGGTTACACGGAAGGTATTGGAGAAATGTCAAAAATGGAGGGAGGCATGTGGTGTAACTTATATTTTTTTTATGTGTTAATTTAAATTTAGTTTAGGTATTTTCAATAGTGTGATAGTTACATTTTATTCACTAGGTATTCACTGTTAGTATAATATCTTAGTTGAAAATCTGAAACATATTGTATACTTTAGAATCCAATTGTTCATTCAAATGGACATATTAGTACCGCCATCTATGCAACAGTTGTAGTAAAATACGTTACATTTCATACTCGGTGATCAGCTGTGACTAAGTAAACATGAGTGCCTTTGGCAAACAAACGCTAGATAGTAAGTATTTATGATTTTACGTAAAAACAAATAAATAAAAACATAGGATTAGTAGTAGAGGGGGTTGATCTTGCTGTCTAAGTACTGTTTATTGTATTTAAAAACTGTTTGCATTCTCTACGTTAAAAAAAAACGTGTACATTTAAATGGACACCAAGTCTTCCTGCCTGCATTTTTTTTATAACCTTAAAATTTTTTTATTCTCATTTTTTTTTAATTTTTAGCAATTTTCGGCTCTAAAAAGTATCTTCGATTTGGAGAAGATGATGAAAAAATTTTGGCCTGTTTGGAAGAATCTGATATTGAAGGATTTGATGATGACTTGGATGATTCCGAATGTGAGGCCACTGAGAACTTTGACAGCGGTGCCGGCGGTGACAATGCACAGGAATTACCATTCGAAGAAAATAATGTTTTTGAAGACGATGTTGAAATGGAAGACGACGAAGAGCATCTTTCAGATAATTCATCTGAATCTGATGCAGAAATGAATGTGCCTCTCAGTGTTCTAAGACGTCGTTGGGGACGAACTTCATGGAAAAAAGTGGATAGATTTCAACCATTAAATATCGATACGCCTGAGATGAGGGACACCAGTTTTGAACGAAAGGACTGGAATGTTTTCGACTATTTTAAAATGTATTTCGAAGATTCTGATGCAGAGGAAATTTGCGCTTGTACCAATCTCAAATATTTCGCCGAGCACAATCAACCTATGAATTTAACAGTTGAAGAAGTTAAAAAGTTTCTTGGAATTTCAGTTCTGATGTCATGCCTAAAGTTTCCGCAAATTAAAATGTACTGAGCTGCCCTCACCAGAGTAGAAAAAATAACTAAAAATATGACTAGGACAAGGTTTTTTAAGATCAGAAGTCATTTAAAAGTTGTCGTAGACAATGATGTTCCAGAGGAAAAGAAAAAAGAAGATAAGTTGTGGAAAGTAAGGCCACTAATAGATAAAATAAAAAAACTTGTTTATCCTTGGAACGCCATCCCATAGTAGCTATAGATGAGCAAATGATTCGTTTCACCGGTGTATGTAAGATTAAGCAATTTGTCAGAGGCAAACCTAATCCTGAAGGCCTCAAAAATTTTGTTTGTGCTACACCAGAAGGATTGGTGTTAGACTTTGAAATTTACCAGGGCAAGGGAACTTTACTTCAAGCTTGTGATGTTGACTTAGGAGTGGGACCTAGTGCTGTAATTCGTTTGACAAATTCTTTAAGGCCAGGTTCTCATGTGTTTATGGACCGCTATTTTACAACAATTCCTCTCTTAGAGTATCTTTTGACAGAAAAAAAGATTTTGTGCACGGGAACAATTATGAAATCAAGGATACCTGCTGCGGTGCATTTAACTGCGGAAAAAATTGTAAAAAAGTTTCCTAGGGGTTTCACTGAACAAACGGTTAGGAATGATGGCCAAATCAACGTCGTGCAATGGTTTGATCAAAAGCCAATTTTTATAAGTTCCACTAAACTAGGAGAGCAACCTGTAGATAACTGCAAAAGATGGTGTAAAAAAGAATCTAAATACATTCAAGTTCCGCGACCCCACATAATTAAATGTTACAATGATTCCATGGGGGGCATCGATCTTATAGACAGGATGATAAGCTACTACAGGATGTCCGCAAGAACTAAAAAATTGACTGTGAAAACCATCTTTCATCTTTTTGATTTAGCAATAGCTAACTCTTGGATTTTGTATCGTCAAGACCGACAAAAACTAGGTGACAGGCAAAAGGATATTTTAAAATTTCTTGAATTTAAACTTGAAGTTGCTGACTGCTTGTTAAAAGATGACCCAAATGCCAATGCTGAAACTACCAGCTTCACAAGATTAAAAACAAGGAACAACCTAGCCGGTTATGATTCACCAAGATCCAGCCCGACCCAAAAAACTCAGAAAATGCATTTGCCTGAGTTGGTAAAAATTAAAAATTCTATGCGCTGTAAGCAGAAAAATTGTAATAAAAAAACCAAATTTTTTTGTAATGTTTGCAAAATTTACTTATGCATCACGTCAGAGCACAACTGTTTTTATGACTTTCACGTTTCTGGAATAAAAAATTAAAATTATATGTGCATTTTTATTTTTTGGTATGAGTTGAAAATATGACCTGACAAAGACCCAGTGTCCATTTTAATGGACAATTTTTTTTCAAAAACTAGTTAATCAAAAATTCTGAAAAAATTCATATAGGGTTTTCGACAGCCCTAAAATCAATGGTTCAATTTTTAACAAATTCTGTCGAGCCGTTTTTCTTTGGGTCTCAGGAGATATATATATATATATATATATATATATATATATATATATATATATATATATATATATATATATATATATATATATATATATATATATATATATATATATATATATATATATATATATATATATATATATATATATATATATATATATATATATATATATATATATATATATATATATATATATATATATATATATATATATATATATATATATATATATATATATATATATATATATATATATATATATATATATATATATATATATATATATATATATATATATATATATATACCTATGATGAAATTGTCAATATGAATAATTTCGAAAGGTTTGCTTGGTGTTTCGGTTAATATCAAAGGATGATCTGATGGTTTTCGATTATATTTTGATCTTTGATCACAATTATTGATATATTTTGTTACATCTGCCTTAAGTGATTTCCAGTAATAATTTGCTTTTAAACATTTGCAAGTTTCTTCGATTCCCCTATGATTTGTTTTGCCTTCATGACGATATTTAATTAGTAATTCTCGTTCGTCAGGTTGACCATTGTTTATTAATTTTGAGCATTCCATCAGTTTTAAATTTTTAAAATGGTTATTCATTGTTTTTTGAAAATAGCGTATCAGTTCTTTGGAAAAGAAATAAATATATGTTGTTTTATTTGTTAAATATTCTTTCAAAAAGTTAGTAATTACTGTAATATTTGTGGGCAGTGTTGCGTGAATAATTTGATGTCCTTCGCATTTGGTTTTAAAATATTTGTCATAAGGTGCTTTTTTAATAATAAGTTGATGGGCTTTATTATTAATAATTTTATCTAATATATTCATATTGGAATGATTTTCATTAGCTTTTGTTCTATGTATTGTTTCCGTTGTGGGTGGTTTTATTGGAATATTAGAATAGGTTGGTTGTGTTATAGGTGGATTTATTAGATTGTCAAAAATAATATTAATTTTAGGTGTTGTTTCAGGTTCGTGTTCTAGTCTTTCTATTGTTTGTGACACTAGTTCAGAGTCAAGGATATCTGGGTTAAATTGGTCGTTTAGAAATTGCGTTACGTCGGTGTCTATATCGCCTGGGTAACTTATTAATGATTCTGATTCGATTGCGTTTAATTGAATTCGGTTAAGGGCGTCAGCGTTAGTGTTTAGTTTTCCTTTTTTGTAGATTATCTCATAATCATACTCTTCAAGTTTTAGCCTCTAAAGTACTAATTTTGAATTGGGTTCTTTGAGGTTAAATAACCACACTAATGGGCGATGGTCAGTATATATTTTAAATTTTTTGCCATAAAGGTAAGGTCTAAAATATTTACATGCCCAAACGATTCCTAAACGTTCTTTTTCAACATTTGAGTATTTTTGTTCTGATTCATTTAGAGTGCGCGACGCGAATGCTACAGAGTTGTCATTTGGCGGGTTGCCTTGAGAGAGAACAGCGCCTAGGGCTACATTTGAGGCATCTGTCGTAAGGACAAAGGGTTTTTCAAAATCAGGATATTTTAGTATTGGAGCATTTATAAGCAATTCTTTTAAATGATTAAAGGATTGAATAAAGGCTGCTGAGTGTTCAACTTTCGCTTCTTTTTTAAGACATAGTGTAAGGGGTTTTGTAATTTTTGCTGAATCTACGATAATATCCGGCTAGTCTTAAAAATGACTTACTGTCTTTTTGAGTTTTTGGTATGGGGAAATTTTTAACTGCGGTGACTTTATCAGGGTTTTACTCCTTCGCTAGTAATTTTTTGACCTAAATAAGCAAATTCTTTGTGTAAAAATCTCCGATTTGTCTAGCTGCACTTTTAAAGTGGATTCTCTAAGTCTATTAAAAACGGATTATAATCTATCGATGTGCTCTTGAAGTGACGTAGAAAAGATTATTATGTCATCAAGATATACAGAACAGATTTCATTTTGAAGTCCCCGAAGGACGTTATTCATGACTCGCTGAAATGGAGAGTGCGCATTTTTTAAGCCAAAAGGCATGCGTGTAAATTCATAATGACCTGTATCGGTTGAGAAAGCTGTTTTAGGTATATCATTTGGTTCCATCTCTATTTGATGAAATCCGGTTGCGAGATCCAATGTGCTGAAATATTGGGATTTTCCGAGTTTATCGAGAATATCTGATATATTTGTAAAGGAAATTTCAATTTTCAAAAATCATCACTACTGCGCTCTTTGATTTTACGAAAATCGCAAACGATACGCAATTTACGTTTACCGGACGCGTCCATCTTTTTTGGGAAAATCCAAATTGGACTACTCCAGGGAGACGTTGGTTGAGTTTTGAATGATACCGTTCTCTAACATTTTGTTTAATTTCGGGATATCTATAAGTTTTTGTAAATATGGTTATGTCATCAGTTTTTTTATGTTTGATTTGTAAATGTAAGTGGGATGCCCTCACAATAAAATATGTCACGACATTCGTAACACAAGTTTCGAATAGCTCTGTATTCTTCTTGATTACAATGTGTTTTTGTGTATTATCCATATATTCATTTATTTCTGTGTCGGTTTCCATTTTTTCTAAGAAGTTGTTTTCTACTTCATTTATGGTTATATAGATATCGAATCTATGTGATTAAATATTTTTATTTTGACTTGGTTTTCGCGACTATTCGTAATTACAGTTGTTGCGTAAAAGTCAATGACTTGTACTAAGGCTTCTGGCATCTCTGCGCATCCAAAATCTGTATATTTTAAAATATCTAAACCCTTTGATTGATTTACAGGCAATTTAATTTTTTGACATGTGCGTGGGGGAATTATTATTTCGATAGTTTCAAAATTATGTAAGTTTGATATATTATTTTGATAATGTAAAGGCAAGGTTACAAATTGAGTATTTAAAGAACATTGTTTTAAATTTATATTCGCTCCGATATGTGTTAGAAAATCAATTCCTAAAAGTCCGTGAAATTTAGGTGACAAATCAAAAAGATAAAATGTATGATTACCTACATGATTAAAACAAGGAAATATTGGTATATTAATTACTTCATTGTGAATGGACGTAGCGTGGTCTGTCCTTACTACGAAAGGTTCCGAAAAAATAAAATTTGAATAAATTTGTATGATAAATTAGGATTTATAAAACTTTTGCCACTGCCGGTATCAATTAAAAATTTTCCTTTGATTTCGGGTATGAAAATTACTGGTAAATCTGAAGTTGTGTAATTATTTAAAAGTATTTGTTTGGTTGTTTGAAATTTGGTTCTCCTGAAAATTTTCTTCATTTAAATCAATTTGATTTTCGTAAGAGTTATTTTCTAGACAAGAAAATTCGGTATTTGAGTCATTATACGAATATTGCGAATTATCGGTGTATTCTGGGTAATAATATTGAAATTCAGCATTGTTAGCTTGAAAATGTTCATTTTGATCATTATCGGTATTTATCGATTAGACTGATTGATTATATAGTTCTTCTACAACAATATGACGTTGTGAAGATTGTGGTTGCTGGTTTCTTCTAAGCATTGTGTTCCCTTGGCGTGATATTCCGGAAGAAGTTGGCCGTTGATTTTGGGGGTTAAAAGACGGTCTGGGGGGTAAAAGTGTTTCTTTACATAAAAGTTTGATTTGGGAAATTCGACTGTCTAAAACTATGTGTGGGTACCCTACATTGTCCAAAGCCCATAAATTGATTATTTCCATTATTGAAATTTGGGATTGGTTGTCTATAAGAAGACATAAAATTTGAGAATTGCTGAATGGTGTAATTTGAAAAAATTGGTCTCACATTAGTAGGATAATGTGCTTGTGTAGGCAAATTTATTTTTCGTTTTTGTGAATTAAAATTTGAGATTTTTGGTAATGTTTTACTACGGTTCTTATAATACATAAAATTTTCTTCTTCCAAGGCACAGCTCATTGCCTCTTCTAGAGTAACTGGATTTTTCAATCTAACCACAAATTGCATATGGTAGTTTAGACCGTTTATGAAGGTTTTTAATACTAAATTTCCGTATTAATTTATTTTTAAAAGTTTTAAAGCTTCCGTTTCATTACTTAAATTTACTTTGGAAAATAACAAACTGCGAGCGTCTTGCAAACGCAGGCCAAATTGTTGCGGTGTTTCATTTTTTTCCGGTTTGGACGTTATTATATCTTGAATAATACAATCAATCGATCTATGATCTGAAAAAGTCGAAATAGATAGATAGATATTGCGGCTTTTACTGCGGGCCATGTATTTAATTCTATTCGAGAAGAAATAATATCGGCTGCTCTACCTACAAGTTTATTTAAAATAGTATCCTGTAAACATACATTTATAGGTGCATTATTGTCAGTTTTATTTTTATAATTATTATAAAAATTATCAGAAGCATTAATAAATCTGTTTATTTGTTTTGGATTCCTATCGAATAAGGGGATATTGTCTGCTTGATATCTGACTAGTTGTAAATTAGGTTCAGTATGTATTATTTTACTTATTTGAATTAAATTAGAAAAAGGTGTTAGATTTCCTTCACAATTTAAATTTTCAAAAGCTGGTATTAAATCTTCCAGTTTGCGGAATTACAAGAGACGTAAATATCAATTTTAAGATGGTAAAAATAAAATGAAATAAGGAAAACTGAAAGGAAGCACTTACAGCAATGTACTGAAGATAATTCCTATTTTCATTCTTAAACTAGGCTCCAATAGGAGAGGCGATGTGGTCCTTTCCCTGGTTAGCTGCTATGAGGGTGGGACGATGTGTGTTTCCAAACTCGCACCAACAGGACGCTGAACGATGCTGTTCTAAATCCCTGCTTAATCTTGAGTTTCTTGGTACACCCTGAAGATTTTTGATTGTCCGATTTTGCCACAAATCGTTGAAACGAAAGCAGAAAATACGCACGATGCGCGACTGTTGGCAATATCTACCGACTGCGCCAGTTAACAACTCGAAACACGAGAAATTATTTTTAAAAAATCAATTTTATTTTATAAGCGTACAAAGAGAACTGACTACAAAATGCATTTTAGTTATATTTATAAGTTTAGTAACGCTTATGTTGCATGAGAACGAAAAGATAAAAGTCTAAGAATTGCATTTTTCACGGAAACGTAACTTCTGTACTATTTTTATACTGCAGTAATTGTTATAAAAAATCGTACTTAACATAAAAAGTAAAGGAAAGATATATGTCCTAGTTAGTAAGTGTGTGCTTTACTTACCACACTGATTTATTACAGTTAAATAAATAAACTACTCCTTTTAAATTTCCCGTAAATCTTGAAAGAAGAAATGTATGGCTTTCTCTGACTGGAATTAATGTGTCATCGTTTGCCAAAACATCCAGAAATGTATTCCAATCATTTTAATACTTGTGATGTAATGACAAAGCAAAATGGACTCAAATACAATGAACTGTATACTACGTAACTGGAATGGCCCCGCAAATCGTGCAAAGTGAAGAAAATGTAGGCAACCCGCAGTATGGTAGTAAGCCAGTCCTTTGCTATCTTACGCGCTAAATACGCAGTAGACTTGAATTAAGAAATATTTATGTAAATTTTAATTTGAAATAGTGGAATAGACCCAAAATGATTAATTAAATATTAGATAATTTTAAGCGTTATATACATTTTTTAAACTTATTTTTGTAATATAGAGAAATTTGCTTGTTTTGATGGTAAAAATAAATTAAATAAATTTAAGTCAGTATCTATCCAGTTAATCTATTTAAATTTTCTTTACACGCAAGCATAGCTTTCGAAATTTTAACTGCTATTAAAAATGTTTTGAAAAACTTGCGGTTGCAATTCGAGATGTGAAAAAAGGAAAAGGAATAAGTATGCAAGCAAGGGAATAAGTATATGTACCTATTAAATATTAAAAAAATAATAAAACACTTATCAACATAGCATAACATACTTGTTTATTAAAAACAAAAACAAAAATACAGATACATTTATCAGGCTACTTTAACAATTCTTAAACAAAATAAGTTTGGTCATCTTTTGTCTCAACGTTGCAGCGCTTCCATGAACTTTAAGATTAATTGCCCTAGAATGCATTCGACATTTTAAAAAAATTTCAATTACTTTTCTAATTATTTGAGTTTCATGACATTCTTCACGAAAAAACTCTTGAACTATTGGATGTGGTGGTTTGAGAAGGTGGATCTTGGAAGAAAAATGATGAATTGCTGTGTTGATAAGCAGTTGTTTTATATTTGGTTTTGTATTATAGATATTTTCTATGTCTAAAAATAGACAAAATTGCTTTTCACAGAAGCAGACAATTTGAAAAATAATATCCGATGCATATACCAACCCACCACAAGTAACAAAACTAAAAAAGTAGGTGCAGTATAACTGTGATCTGATGATAGTATGTTAGAATCTTTAAAAAGTAAGATATTTATACAATCATTGCACGAAGTATTTTTAATTAAGTTCCGTACTATATACCCTGAAATATAAAAAAATATATTTTCTTGAATATTAGTCAGGTTTTTATTATCTAGATAATTAATATAGGTGCTTATTTTTCAATATCATCCTCAGTTACTTCTATTTTCTGCCTTTTTTCCGACCTAAATTCAAAAGCCGGTATAGAGAGATTTTCATAAAGCACACAATTCGCATTTACACTACCTGTCACAGAGTTTTTAAACAGCATTTGTCTCAACGCTCATATTAGCTGCTGAGTATTTGGAGTATTATCCCATCCGCCCCGTGACCTTAAAGCAGAAAATAATATTTCTAAGTGATCTTGAGAACACAAGTTAAGAAATATTTCATAGGATGCATAGGATTTTCTACTAATACAAAAAGATCTTTGACTAGTCCCCAAGTACTTTTCATAGTAATAATGAAACCGATTGCAAATGTTTTTCTAACATGATTTATAAGAAGAGTCCCATCAATTTTTAATGACTTGAAATAATTAATTGCAACAGAAAACACTTCCTCAAAATAGTTTAGTGTTTGGTTTTATTGGTGCTTTGTATTCCTTCCCATAAGAATTCCTGCAATGAAGGATGTCAAAAATGTTATCACCTTTTCTTAAAAACTCAACCTTTGCGGTATTATGTTGAAACTCACTGATACCACAATTATCCAAATACTCAAGGGCATCAGCAACTCTACTATTTAAAGTCTGTGCAGCCAATCTAACACTGATTACTTTATTTTTAAAATGTATGTTGAGATGAAAGGGAATTAGCTAGCTTTAACTGTTCTTTTTCTTGTAGCGCATCTGGAACCTTTATAAATTTCAAACTAATATTGCCTAAAGAGGACTAAATTTTTTTCCGATGTATTGTAACATATGGTATATATCCAACATGCAATATACATTAATTGTAGGTTTACTAGGATGAGGAAAGTATGGAACCCAATTATCGAAATTGAAATTACATGATTGACCTGATATTTATACCAATTTCAAACAAACTTCTTAATATAGTAGTTATTAACTGAGCTTGCAAATCGCGGATCGACCTTATTTATTAGAAAGTAAGCTACTGGGCATTTAAAATGACCCGCGTAGCTAACAATCTGAAAAAATAAAGCTTCAGATGCTGACGTTTCAAAATCTACATCAACAATGCCCATATAGTTAACATTTCCTGTGTATTTACCACTTTGATTATTCCACATTGTTGTTGTTTTCGAATTGCCATTGCATCTACCAACAAAGAACAATTTTTTAAATTTTGATTTGTTTGAAGCCCCCTTTCAAAAAATATAGAACCTTGCCCAAAACTCCTGGTTCACAGTTTACACTAGATAATCATTTACGAATAGTCCGACTGTTGGGCAAAACAAAATATTTTCCTAAAAAGTCGTACGCTTTGGAAGAGTAAAAATATAATGTATGTGCAAACTGTTTCGTCACATCAGAATATCTTCTTTGTCCAGACGTGGCTTTTTTTGTTTTTTCTTTTCAAATAAAACCAGTTCTAACGGCAAACCTAAAACAATTAAAAACATTTCAAATAGCAACTATCATACTTTTATTATTCCGTCTTCATTTCTTTATCATAATTTAAATTAATTAGCCAGTGACACTAAGTTAAATTAATAAAAACCATAAAAACGGTATTAAACTTACCCTCAAAATAATTGTGTAGAATCGTGTTTAAGGATTGACTAATGACATCTTTCATGACGGATATCTTTTTATCTCGTCTCTTGATTTTTTGCTTCTAACATTTTACTTTTCTTCTTAACAATGGTACAGTATTTTCTGCAGTTGTTTGAGTTTCATTATCGACACATTTTTTTGTATGTCCCTTATCTGAGGTAGATGGCAAATCAACATTCATAGGAATAGATTTTTCCAATTCCTAAAATAAATTATTTTTGTTTTTGACAGTCAAAATACAATACAAATAATAAGGGCCAAGTTTTAAACAAGACAAATTAAAAAATGGTGCTTACATACTTGACGTGTCCTTCTCTAGGAAACTTTTTCACTAGATGTTTTTGGAACGAAAAAATACTTGGTACTGCATCAGGTTTCGGAATTTTTGCTGTATTGGCTGGTTTCTCTAAATAATCCGTTGGTAAAAAATGTGCACTACAAAGTCTACTAGTTTTTGATGGAACCCAATTTTCTCTTCTAACTGCATTGGCCCAAAGTTCGAGAATCTCTGGATGTTTGAACGGAAACCTGTAACAATAATTGAAACTATATAATGTTTATGTTTATATAATAAAAACTATCAACCATTAATACTCTTACTTGATTAATAATAATTTAATGAATGAAATGAATATGAAAAAAAAGAGAAAAAAGACAGTGGCTAATGCAAAAGCAGAATTTGCTCTTAAGAATCCTATATAAAAACTGGAGAGAAAAAATTAATATATGATTTCAATTTATTTACCAAGTTTATGTATACGAAAAAGGAACATAATTTATGAATTGGATTATTAATATAGTTTAAGTCGATAAACGGGAGTAGACTCTGGTTTGCTTTTCAGATTAGATTTCTTAAAGGTTAAATGAGTTTAAAACCACCCTAAAACAAAATAAATACTTCTAATTACCTACCTGTGGAATGAAATTGCATTTCTCTTATCATGTAAATTATAACATCTATAAGCAACGCAATTAAGCACCATGTTTAGTTAAATAGTTTTAAACACTGCACTGCATCTCTGCAAATAGTTCACAAGACAAAGTCAGTTATCAAACACCATTTAAAATAATGTCACCAGATTTTATCAGGATACACTTTAACTAACCCCCTAATGAATCAAACCACAAACACCATAACCAAGAGAAATTCCAAAGAATTCCATCTTGTGAGTTGGACAAGAACAGATATACTACCACTATATATCGCTCTATGTCTGTTGTCCCTGCCACATTTATTCGAGCTACTTTATACGACTGTGTCCATTCCAGTTACGTAGTATACAGTTCATTGCTTAAATATGTCAAACTTGATGATAACCCACAACCCACGGATCTCTCAATTACGGCATACTAACATATTGGGAACTATCATTAGAATATTTTTAAAATTAAATTAATAGTCTAACAGCAAAGATTGTTCTAATTCCAACTTAAACAAATTCCCTGTCCTATTAACATGCTTTTTTTGCGATATGATCTTTTTTCAAACCCGTACATAGACAATTTCAATAGCTATTAACAAATTAAGATTTGAAAAAAGTTTAGTTTTTTTGCAAATAACTGGGAAACTATTAATATTTAAGAAATTAAAACAAAAATATTCTTAAAGAGGAAAACATTTCCAATGAAAAATTAATATTTAATAGTTTCCATTTAATGTTGAAAATTGTATTTTTAATTGTTATAATCTATTAGTTATTAATTATTGAATCTAACAATATAAAATTTTTTAGTTTTTTTGTTAGCTTCACAATGTCATCACATAGTATAGTTGTGATAGTCTCCACGAAGCAAAATAACTTTAGTGGCTTTTGATTATTAATTACCCTACTTGAAATACATACAAAAACTCTAAAACATTTTGTAACGATAAGCTCATTTTATGAACAAATGGTAAAAAAAAACTTTTTTAAGCAGGATATTGTTCCTTAAAGTATCTACATAACACCATTTTTTAAAATTATTATTTTATAGCCCAATTTTTTTTTACTTGTTACGGCTGGTTTTGGGGCATCTCAACGGCTTAGCCCTCACCGCACGCAGTTTTATTTTATTCATTAAATTAAAATGATTAATAATAGAGATAGAGTTACATTTTTTCCTATAAGAATCATTTTTTTTATTTCTTAAATGTTAATAGTTCGCGAGTTATTGGCACAAAAGTAAACTATCTTTTATATCTTAATTTGTTAATAACTTTTGAAATTGTTTATGTGCGGGTTTGAAACCTTTGCACATTTTTCTAGAAGTCACTCCGAATCCAGTGAGTCCTCACTTCTATTTTTACTAGCAGTAGCAAGAATTAACACCATTTTGAGCTTGTGAACTAGACTAATAGTATCTAGGGTTGACTCATTTTATTAAACAAACACACAAACAATTTCCAAGGAAAATAAGTTAAGATTATATTCAGTTATTATTATTATTTATTAACTTTAAAATATAATAACGTTTTTATTTGTGTAACACTAGAACATATTTTTGTTGACTACATTAACAGCCTATTATATTTACAATATTGTCTAGAAAGTTGACATTGATTAATTATATAAAATATGTATACTCTTAAGAACATTTCAAAATATAAATTAAGAATATGCTGTTATTTAGAACAACAGTGATCATGGCACAATTTAGTACCAAAATTTTGTTACACGACTTAACATATTTCATTAGAGAGCACAGCTTCGTATTCGGAGGGGTAAGTTTCTAATATTGATATTGACATGGGCATATTTTTAAAATAAACTAGTAAAAATACCAACTTGTGCTTCATAAAATCTTTCTCTGTATTTTCAGAATTACTATGTACTATATATTATCAAACATCATCGCTTCATTAAGGAGAAGCAAAAAATAAAGAAGGCAATCCTTCATTTTCTTCAGTTACAGTAACTGATTTCGAGGCTGAGATTGAGATGAATAAGATTTCAGAGGTTTTAGAGAAATCCCCTGGAAAAACAGTCTCAAAGAAACGGTATGTTTATGTTTATTTTTATTTTGGATAACATTTTCAGGGAATATTCAGCATATTACCAAAGTGATCCTGGCAAGCATATAGAAAAATATTAAAAATGGAGGAATGGTGCTGAACTCTTTGTGCGATTGAACAATATATGCGTCCACCATTCTATCAGGAAAAGTGTGTATTTTTCCGTTGTATAATAAGACATCTTATTATACCCCCTGGCTATTTGTTAAAGCTGACTTTTACAATAAAACTCGAGTACATAAAACTAAAAGTGACGAAAAAAAATATGTAAAAAAAATAAAACCAACTTCAAAGAAATGCATTAAACAGTAAAAATAATATTTTATTCCATATCGAAAATTTTAGTTTTATTCTTAATTACTTAGTCGCAAAAATATATGTATGTATTCAGTATTATTATGATGTTTAATACCACGAGTATAATGACTTACTGTCTTTATTAGTTTGATGCCGACTTCACAGACTAAAATTTTCAGGATAGAATAAAATATTGTTTTTCATTCTTTTTTTCAAATGAACTTGTACCTTAGCCTTATATTTTAAACATAAGATTTATGTATTTTACAACAGGGACTTAATACCTATGTTAGCAAATACAACCGTTAAGCTCTTTGATTAAATGTACTAGAATAAAAAAAAATAATGATTTTTTTAATTGCGGGGCGGCCAGAGTTGAAGACAGAAAATATCAAAGGTCCATATTTTTGTGATAAGTGCCGAATTTTAGGCCCATGATACATTTACTAAATCGCAGCATTTCCCTAGGCTAAAACATTCATGTTGCAAATAGTATATTTGAGTATGATGTCAAAATCTATACATTTTTTAATGTCCTAATTTGGTACATCGTTTTAATAACAGATTTACTTGACATTTAAATTAAAAATAATACCTGATAGACATTGGGTCAAAAACATGCTGGAGATGGGGTCAGATATATTGGTTATAAAATATATTTGAGTCTGAGTCAGACATAAAGAACTACTGCAAGAGTCTATTGAATAGTTCAAACGGTTAAATAAATATTGGATTTAAAACAGTTTAAACTCGTTTTTAAAATACAGTAATTATAAGATTTTGTTATGGTATTTTAACATTTAAGGGTGCCGTTGGTCGTATTTTCAAGAACTGCCGAGATCTAGACTAATGGTATATTTGATTTGTTTTTTATTTGCAACTAATTATTTAATAATATTTTAAGCTAAAAATTACTATATTATTTCAAATAATTTTAAATCAAAATTTATTTTTCTAAGGTGGATTATGCAAAGTGCTTACCAGAAATACCGTTTTAGGAGAATTTAGCTTGAATGATCTCAAAAATTTATACATATATATATATATATATATATATATATATATATATATATATATATATATATATATATATATATATATATATATATATATATATATATATATATATATATATATATATATATATATATATATATATATATATATATATATATATATATATATATATATATATATATATATATATATATATATATATATATATATATATATATATATATATATATATATATATATATATATATATATATATATATATATATATATATATATATATATATATATATATATATATATATATATATATATATATATATATATATATATATATATATATATATATATATATATATATATATATATATATATATATATATATATATATATATATATATATATATATATATATATATATATATATATATATATATATATATATATATATATATATATATATATATATATATATATATATATATATATATATATATATATATATATATATATATATATATATATATATATATATATATATATATATATATATATATATATATATATATATATATATATATATATATATATATATATACATATATATATATATATATATATATATATATATATATATATATAGAGGGTGTCCGGAAATTGCCAAATTTCAGAGGGCGATTCTACATAAAAAAATACGAAAAAAAGTTCATATACACCTGCGTCCGCAAACGCTTCATAAGGGTGCTAGGACCTCTGAAGATGTCGCCCAAAACGTGCTTTTTATTTTATTACTTTGGAACTGCTTTTGTACCAATTATGAATTTTGGAACAGGAATAGTCACTAATGAAGGCTATTTTAGCAACTAGCAAAAAAATTTATTAGGATTTTCTACAATTTTTTGCATAAAAAAGGTGCTCTTGGTAAATGGTTAAAAAGTTAAGGGTTTCCGAGAAAAATCGTTCCAATATTTTTAGAAAAGAAAATGTTACCCGAACTTTTACAAGTACAAATGGCAAAGGAGGTTACAATGAACGTAACAGAAATAAGTGCAACCTCGGGGTGGGGGAGGGTTCACGTAGGGGGTCGAAAATGAGGGCAAATAGTATTTATGGAATTCTCGGCGAAAGTTGATCTCTGATAGAGAATATCCTATACAACAGTTGTAGGTCGTGTAAAAGTATACAAGTTTTTTTGTACTGACCAGTTTTTAGCATAACCTCAAAATTTCCGAGAAAAATGAAAAATAAAAAACAAAAAAATATCCTTTGATTTTTTTTCATTTTAGCTTAAATGTACAGCGTGTTCAAAAAGAACAAAAAAATATACTTCTAATAAATAAAAATTGAAATTTAAAGAAATAAAATTTTGTGACAGCAGCTTTATAAAGGCCACAAAAAATCTTAAGTAAAAGTTAAGTGAAGGTTTTTATATTATACGGAGATATTTGGATTGAAAATTACAAAGCGTATTTTTTTCAGTGTTTGACCATAAATACCTCCTTAAATATTAACTCAGGTAGATTATTTTGTAAAAAATATAAATATGAAGAACCATTTAGAGGTTGCAGCAAAACATATGGTCCTTATTATGTTTCCTAAAATCCCCGCCCAAACATTAATAGAAAATCTATCTTGAAATTTACCTTCAAAATAAGCGTGGGAATTTTCCTCTGCCCAGATATGGTTATGGTAATTTATTATAACTTCACGTGTAAAACCTGCTTGGTCGGTGAAAAAAATTTTTTCAAGGAAGTGGCCTTCTTGTCGGCATTTCATTCGCATCCATTCACAAAACTCCAATCTCGGTTGTAAATCCTAGGGGCTTTAGCGCTTGCACACGTTGTAAGTGGTATAGTCGAAGAAGCTGTTCTTTTAAAATTTCCCAAACACTACTTTTGGGAACACGTCTTAAAGCTAGTTTTTTAGTACTGATTCCCGGATTACCTGCAACCTCCTCTAAGACCCGTTCTTCTGCTTCCACAGTACGAGTCCACTCGCTCTTCGTGGTAAAAAGGCACAATTTTCTCTAAGCCGTTGATGTAAACTGCTGAATATTTGTTTATCGGGAAGCTGAAGATTTGGAAATGCCTGTTGATATAGTCTACGAGCTTCACGAGTGCTTGTTCATACATGAAGTGCAAGTCTGTCATCTCAGAAAATGTATATTCTGGCATTTTTGAAAACTAACAAAACTGATTTTTATATATACATATATATATATATATATATATATATATATATATATATATATATATATATATATATACATATATATACATATATATATATATATACATATATGTATATATATATATATATATATATATATATATATATGTATATGTATATATATATATATATATATATATATATATATATATATAACCTAACCTAACCTAACCTCTAAACACTTCAATAAACGAGTATTGGAAAAAAACCGTTGTAATTCTTCTTTTATTCCTTTAGTTTTGGGGGCCAGTTCCACGGTCCTAGACGTATAAACCATCGGTCAGCGAAAATCCGATCTAGCTCTGCAGTCACTTCCACCGTACAATGTGCTTGAGCCCCGTCAAGTTGATACCAACAACTTCGGTAATCCTCAAGTGCAAGACCATCTGTGAACTCCTCGACCACTGTTGTTAGAATATCTAAGTATTTTCTGGAAGTGAGTTGTTCATCGTAAATCAAATACCTAATTTGATTATCCATTAGCAAACAAAAAATTAAATTTTTCCTGAAATCCTCTCTCTTTCCCTTGTAGCGTAGGCCCAACAGTGTCGATTCCGTCGATTAAAAATGTGCTTGAACTTTGGTAAACTTGTAGTGGTGCATATTGTTCTTCTAAAATTGTTTGTATAGATGAAAATGTAATGACCAAATCTTCGCCACGTATGGAGTAGTGAGACTATGCATAAAAGTATGTCAAAACGATAATTTCATTTTCTTCATTGGAAGTCACCGGCTGGAAAAATTTCTTGGTAATTTTAAAGCTGAACCAAAATCCTTAAAATTATTCTGGATTCGAATGAATTTTCTGATATTCATTTATGGAAAATCTGGACACGTTTCATTAAATTTTCTACACTTTCTCTTGATAATCTTATCACACTGACCATGCAGAATAAATAAATTCATTATAACTGTATTCGAGTAACTATTATTCACTTCCATTTTAACTTTGCCTTAAAATCAGAAGCGCAAGAATGAAACGTCTAACAAAAAAACTATCACTGGGTCTTACAAAAATTATTTTCATGGCACACTACTACTAGAATCATTGAAAATGACGTTATTATGATATTTTATAAATCAAAAACTTGAAAAGTTAGGTTTATGAGATTGATAATTCTATCTTGGCCTAGTGTAACTATTGCATTTTTGTTTGAGCACAGAATATCTGAACTGAAAAAAATATATAAATTTTATAAATTTATCGCAGTTTTTGTTTGTTTGGTAATATTTGTAGTTAAATACTTGACTTATATATGGTTTTTACCAACCTTAGTCCCTTGGTCCAGTAAACGACTTCCCCTAAAAATGGCACATTTATTCTGGGCGGTAACAATTTTTTATTAACCAGTGCAACTAAGTAATTTGTTTGTCTTAAGATCCTATGATAAATATCTAGTTCAGTCAGTTCTCTCTTGTGAATACACATTTGTAAGTCTAATTGTACCTAAAAAAAAAATACCATAAGATTCAGTTACTGCGGTAGAACAGTACTCTTATAATATTTTCACATCTGTAATTTTTATAAATAATGGCCAATAAGATAAGCACTAAAAATAAATTATTTGAACCCCAAAAGACATAAACGTGATATATCACACGATAACTTAATTTAAAATTCTACCAGGTTTTGTACAGTGTTTTCCCCTTGGAATTACTTCAGATATATTTCACAATCATAATAATAGTAATAATATTAACAAAACTAATATTGAGCGAACATAAGATATAAAAATATATTTTTATTACTTATACGCAATCAATTTGATTTTTTTAAATGTAAATTCAAATATGAGACCTTTAAATATTTTAAATTATTTAAAATAATTTTTTGACTTTGGCAAGTTAAAGTAATATTAATAATAATAATTCAGGTATTTTATCTAAAGAAAAATATTTTATCAATGCAAATTATCCCATAAAGCTAACACAGAACAAAGAACCACTGAGCTGTTAGTATGCTATTCTTATACACAACTTTGTGTGAGACATCTCCTTCTTACGGACATTTAGTTCTAATGTTTTGTTTTTTTCTAAATTAAAAATATTTGTTTTAATAAAGACATTATTTTATTGATTGTTTTGGAACATCCTATAGACAAATACTAATTTTCTATACATAACGTAATAAACCCTACAATTTTTACTTTAATCAATAATATCTCTTAAAATTACAACAACATTAGGGGTAGGAAATTATGAGAAAAGCCTCGTTAAAGTTAAAATCAAAACGTCATTTTAAAGTAAAACACATTATTTTGTAATATAATATAAGTGATAGATAGATTATTATCCATATTAACGAGTGAAATCGAGCTGCAGATGCTGCTACGATTTCACGAGCAATACCCTCGATTATTAATAGTATCACGAGTGTCATATTTGACGAGAGAATATAAAGAATAAATACCAGGAAAAGAAAAACCCAAGAAAAAACAAAGCCAGCGTAGGTGAGGGAATAAATGGCTTTTTTGGAAATATTGTTTTCGGCTTGATGATTGGATCTTGGATTCGAGTTTTTACAACAATCGAAAAAATAACCAGATAAAAAATAATTTAATTATTTTACAGCGGTCACTGTAAAAATTTACACGAGAAAAGCGTGATTAGAGCAAAACACAAGATTCTGACCAATGGTTGATATTTCCATTAATTAAAAAATATTTACAACATCCACAGTATTTTGCTCTATATTTTTCCAAGGCTAAGACCTGTTATTATCACTCTCAATTTATTTCAGATTGTTTAGATGCTCCAGTTTTTTTTAACATTTTTACTGGAACACAACCGATGTTCAGTCTCGTACTTTTTTCAATTCAGGCAGTCAACGTTATTCTGAATCTACTTATTATTATTTCAAACAGGCTATAGGTGTTTTTTTTTGTAAAAGAAGAGGAGAAAATTTGATCTTGTCTAAATCTTTTTTTTTAATTAATACCGAAACAAAATTAACATCCAATGATTAAAGTTGAAAACTGAATCAATTACCAATGAAATTTTTTGCAATACTCTTCGTTTAATTTTCGCAAAATTATTGTAACTTGAGCATCTATGATTTGGGTAAAAATTTCAAATTTCTCGTTTCACGCATACTTACCAACTACCCAATGAAAACATCTTTAAACTCGATTTACAAAATTCTCGTTTCAATGGCAAAAAAAACATTTTTTTAAATAATCTATTATTTCCGAAAAAGGAGGATATCTGACCCCTTTCAACTTATTTTTCATAATTTCCACGAACGATTTGGGTGTAGGATTTTTATTTTCCCATTCGACCTATTTTAACTGACTTCTATGCAAAAACAAATCAGCCTTAAGAGGAAGATATCTATTCTTCAGAGTTACTGCTGCGGGGCAACGGTGAGGGACGCGGAAAAAATATTCGTCTATTTTTCGACCGTTAAACAGCATTTCTCGAATCCGCTTGGTCACGGTGAGATGTATTCCAGGGCTCGCCTACATAATTTCAGTGAAGCGTTTTCGGCAGCGTGATTCGCGCAGTGTATGTCTGGAGATTGCATGCGGGCTCTGTTGCTACAAAATGAAATGATAGAAACATTGAATAGGCATATTTTATTGGCTTTAGTAAAACCTTACATTACAAATGCTATTTTTACAGCGTTTTTCAAAAAACACAAAGGTCAAAAATTGTGTTAAAAGGCTAAATCATTGATGCGCAATGATGAAAAACAATTACATTTAGATATAATTTCTGATGGTAATCTAAGGAAATTAATTCAAAAGGGGATAAAAGTAAAAAATCAAAACTTATTGACAGGACAAAAACTAGAAGACATGTAACACATAAAAAGAAAAAAGATTCAACATTTAATTGTCATACATGGCATTTGCTTTTTTTGCAGGTGTTCTTTCTCGTACATGTAACAGTAGCGCTTTTCCGGCCTATTTTAATGTTCAACGAAATAATGACTATTAAAAATGTCAAAGCTGACTTCTTGCTTTACATATATTGTTTGCATATAAACTACTCAACAGTGAAAGTGAGGTTTTTTTACATATTTTTACTTATTCATAACTTTGTTAATATTTTTTATTTTTTTTTTTAAACTAAAAAGTATTTTGAAGCTAGTTTCTTTGGCTTTCACATGATCTTCTTTATATTGCGCCAAGAAGCTTTTATATGCTATATATTATATTAATCCCATCAGTGAAAACCAAGTCAAACATATAAACAAACCACTGATTGCTGCTAAATCATTTGAGATCATGTATCTAAAAAATTGTTCAAGCAGGTCGAAGAGAACTCGTTTTTAAAATCAAATGTCTGCCTTCTCAGCGAAAAAGTAGAGTTACTGAAGCAAAATATCGACAATTCAACTAATGCTGTTGGGGACTCGACCAAAGCTAGTGTGGAACGACTGTTTCAGGAGTATCAAGAGGGGGAGAGCAGGAGGTGCAATAAAATGCTTTTTAACTGTCCGGAAACAGACGGTGACTTGGGTGTCCAGAAAATAGCTTCTCAGCCTTCGGCTTGGGTAAACTTTCTGGAAGCAAACCAAAGGGTTACGGTTATATAAAACTCAACAGAACTGAAACTTGCAATTACGAAAAATGCTAAAAATCTGAAAGACAAGCTCTCTCTCAAGCAGATCAGCATTAGCAATGCTAAAACACCCCGTCAAATGGAAGAATATCGTAAAATAAAGGAAGAACTAAATGAAAGATTGCAGGATGGTGAGTCAAATCTAAAAATTATATATAGCAATGGCTTTCCTGTTATCAAACCATCAAACAAGCCAAATTTAAACCGACAGGCATGTCTAACAGAACAATAAGTGCAATTTACCAAAATGCTCGTGGCCTCAATACTAAGAATGCTGAATTGTATAAGGCTGTGTCAAGTGGTGATCATCAAGATCATCTTGGGCGACCTTAACATACAATTCCAGAACATAGGTAATGAACTTAGACCTAAGTTATCTTGACTTAAGGATATTCTAGCATTATCTGAGTTTACTCAATATAACGAAATTTGCAATGCCTATAACAATATACTTGATCTCGTTATATCTAATATGCAGTGTTCAGTTAGCAGGGATGATATGCCTCTTGTAGCCAAGGATAATCATCACCCTGCGGTAAATGTCGAGATGGATCACTTGATGTGCAGTGTTCTTGACCTTAACTTTCTACCCAATCCAGTAGGATAGAAAAATACAATTTCTCTAAGGCAGACTATCCTTTATTATATCAACTGATCTTTGAAGCGGATTGAAATTTCCTTCATAATATGCACAATGTCGACAGTGCAGTCTCTGAGTTTTATTCTCAAATTTATAGTTTTTTTAACCAAGCAGTATCGCGTTGTAAGTCATATCAACGCAAAAGCGCATATCCTGCTTGGTATACCAAGGCCATTATAAATGACTTAAAGGAGAAGGCACGTCGACACAAGAAATGGAGTCACCTAATGATTACCATGCATTCAGCAGGGTCAGGACATCAATAAAAATCAAAATTGATATTGCTTATAAAAACCGAAGGATCAATAAAACGAGATTCAAAACAATTTTGGAAATTTATTCAACAAAAACGTAGGAAATCTAGAATACCCACCTCCATGAAATGGAATAATACTACTCTTGAATCGCCTGACGCTGTGGTAAATGCATTTGCTGATTATTTGAAGAGTGTATAATATGTGAATTCCTCTGATCCTGATTTGCATGAAAATAATGAGAGTATTTATGAAAATATTACTATTAACCATCTAAGTGAGAGTGACGTGGCTGGAGCCTTGTAAGAGCTCAAAAATAAAAAAACAGCAGGCCCTGACAAAATCCCCTCCTATTTAGTTCACGACTGCGCACGTATCTTAGCTAAACCATTATTTATTATATTTAACTTATCTCTAACTTCAAACACGTTTCCTGAATGCTGGAAACGCTCTAAAATCTGTCAAATACATAAAAATTTAAACAAGGTTGTAAATTATCGTCCGATTTCAATCTTGTCCAACTTTTAAAAAGCCTTTGAAATATGTGTATATGACAAACTTTTTTATCAAGTTAGGAATTTGCTATTCCCAAAGCAACACGGCTTTTTTCATCAAAGATCAACAATTAGTAACTTGGCGTCCTTTATGCAGAAGGCATATGAAGATTCATCGAAAGCGCCAACTGGATGTCATTTACACAGATTTCTCGAACGCCTTTCACAAGTTGGACTTAATTTTTGCTATATTTATAAACGACGTTATTAATAACTTAGACATTGACCTGTTGTTAGAGGTGTAGTATTAACAATCTGCCTTTGAATGTTGAAAAGTGCAAAAAATGTCCATTTCTCTTTTACCACATGTCTACTCAATTAATGGCTCCCCACTTCCCGACTGTACCTCGGTCAGGGATCTGATCTTATTATTGATAAGAAATCGACATTTAATGAACACATTGACACTGTCGTTCAGTCTGCTCTTAAATCTCTTGGGCTTCTAATCAGGTCGGCGTCTGGCTTCAGAGATCTGTCTTGCCTCTGGACTCTCTATAACTTGCTAGTCAAGTCCAGGTTGATGTATGCTGCAATCAAATGGTTTCCCAACTACAACGTACATATAAATAGACTCGAGAGGGTACAAAGACGCTTTTGAAAATTCCTGTCTCTCAAGGCTGATGGTGCTTACCCTGGAAGAGGTATCGAACAAAGTAGACTATTGAATAGATTTAATTGCCTACCACTACTAAAAAGCTTTGTATTCGCCAGTCGCATTTTTTTTGTATAAACTTTGTAATAATAAGATTGATTCGCCAGAATTACTGGGGCAAATAAACTTTCTTGTACCGGCATTTAACACAAGAAATCAAAGTCAGTTCTATCTACCAACTTCTCTAACAAATGTTGCAAAGAAAGCATTATTATATAGATCCTGCTCACTATTCGACTCTCTTACCCATCACACCAGCCCGGATATATGGAATATGTCATTATATAAGTTTAGGAAAACTCTATATCAAACTATATTAGCGACTGATCTCTAATAAGTAATAATAATCTTTAATATCACGTGTTATGTAAGTATTATATGTATTTGAGAGTAATTGTTTTTTACAACTTTCAATTCATAATTTTTTTTTCTCTTATGATTTAATTTTGTTATTTCTTAAGATAATTATTTTAACTATATTGTCTGTTTACTGGAAATTGTTCTGTTAGACAATAAGCCAATTTGAATTTGAATTTAATTATACATTATACCGAGCGTAATACAAAAGTATGTAAAATTATAGAATTTTCAAATCTACCGCAATTCTGCAAAAATGGTTATTGCTTTAGTTTGATTTTTGTTTAAGAATTAATTGTGGTATAGAGATGAACTGGTAAAATTGTGGTACGAATTCAAGATGGCGGCCAAATGAAACGAATTCAAAATCACGATACAAAATGGCGGTCTTGAAGAATCACTGTTAAAAAATCAATGTATTTTTAATCATGTCTAAAAAATAAGTGTGGCATAGGTAGAAACTGGTAAAAAATGGCGCACAATAGAAATGTTTGAAAATACACTATACTAAATGACAACCTTTGTGCGGAACTAAATTGGGTTACACTTTACTATTGCTAATGAAAGAAAATATTCATAACGAGAGAAATTCTGGGTAAAGGACATTTACCGATTTTTATTTTTAACGTAATAGGATATGTAAATTATAATTATTTTTTAAAATGTGAAACAAAATACGATTGGGAAAAATGAATGAAAAAGTTCTGGAAGGAACTTGCACTTCTCAAATTTAAGGCTATTACCACGAGGCGACCGAAGCTTTCGTTTATGGTTCTACTACTCTCAAATTCCTGGGGCCTATAATATTTGTAAAACTCAAGAATCAAATAACTCCATCGCATCCATGCCCAGTATTATTCTGAGGAAACTTCTACTCAGGCCGATTTTCAACCATGTAAGTTTTTCCTTGTATCAAAACGTGTTTTTTTCCTAGTTCACTTTACCATTTTTTATTTTATATATGTACAGTCTATTTTTTTTTCTATTTTCCACGATTAATCTTTATTACTTTTTAAAGCCGTCCAAATATTACCAATGTTTCATTAAAAAATTTATATTTTTTCTGGGCATTTCCTAAACTTCTCATATATTTATAGACATGTGCCGATCCTTTATCTATAAAATAAAAAAAAATTAACCCACAAAGTGAATCGGTTTACAAAATACACTCGCATTTCTAAACCCCTGCCAAGCTATTTTCGCGTGGCCGTGAAGCGTAGCCTTAATGTAATTCATTTGTTTCAAAATCTCTAGGCGCTGGACTATTAGTACCGCTTGTATCCCAATCCCAATACTACTACTAGACATAAACCACATAAGGTCTGTAGTTTGACAGATCTATGTGAGTGACTAGCAGAAAGATCATCAGTCTATTGAGCACGACGGAATCTTTAGGTCAATTCGAAATATTACGTTTGATCTTAATAATGAGTTTATCTAAATTTATGACATACTATTGGAAAATTTGTAACTAAAAAAACACATTTAAACAGAAAATTTTGACTTTCCTATAATGTTTAGGAAAAACCGTGGACATAATAACAGACGGAATTGTTTTGATTTGAACGCAATCATACATTATCAATATTATAACTTGTTTGGTATGTTGCCGTGTGGCCGATTTGATTGATCTGAAAAGCTGTTGTCAACTATCTTACCTACTAGACACATATGTCTATGAATAGAATAAAACGTATACTTGCTGGTAAAATTAAAAATAATTATTTTTGAGGGGGTTCTAATACTATAATAATAACCTCTGTAATATTTCATTAACTATATATAATTAATATTAACCAATAATTATTCAAATAACCTGCTTTTTTATTTCCATGTAATATCATTGCTTAAAAACAGACCAGAACACCGCCGCCTACTTTTGAATCGCAGTGTGCACGAATTTACAAAACTATAGAAAACCGATCAAAGCGGTGTTGCCTTAACGAAAAGCATTGTACCTGACCTGTGCCTATCGACGCGTAACTCACTGTGATGATTGTTTTCCACGCATGATGTAGCACGTAGCCCACGTTTCTATTGACATTTCCAGGGTGCTTGATAATTTTAATAGATTCTCTAATTTTTCTTTTATAATAACCCGAGACTGATGCAAGATCCTTAGTATCTTTTACATTAATCATGCGACCTGTTGGATGCTGATGTTCAGCGACAGCGGATTGAACAATTTGTTTTTTTGTAGTAAATACAGGCCGTCCAGTTTCACCTATATACACTTTACCGCAGGAACAAGGAATTTTATATACTACTTCTGATTGCAAAGGAATTACATATTTTGGTGTCCTTAAGCATTGCCTGATCTTTTTGTGTGTACTAAAGATTGTGCGAATGTTGGATCTCCGCACAATTCTTGCAATTTTATCTGTGGTACCCTAAATAAAAGGTAAAACTGAACTACCTGATGGCCGAGTATCCATTACTGGTTTAGTGGTTACAGTGAAACACGCTCGGTGGGCACAGGTCGGATATAAAAACCTGAACTCTGCTTATCGGAGCTCAAACCTCATGCAATCGCAGGCGAAACGTCCGAAAGTAATTTCAATTTGACACGGTCTAAACCCAACAACCATGATTTCTTAATTGGCTCCAGACGTGAAGGCTTTCGTACTCTAATGGGTCTCCCTGTTATTATGTCTATGAGAGAAACCAACACACACTTTTCCCATTGGCTTTAAATAAAAAAGACGTGCCAAAATCCTTTTATAACACAGGTTCTACTTGTTCACACGCTCAGCGCCAAATATTTAATATCCTTAATATCGATCACCCGGATCTCATCTTTCATCGAACGCCGGTAGAAGCAAAAAAGGGGCTACGTATTTAAGTCGTATACGAATATAATATTAATTTCTTACTTCAGAGTCGCTGGTGAATCGTTCGAGTTTTGGCTGAGGTTATAAATAGTACCTTTTTTACATTTGGGCTTTTACATTATTTTCTAAACAACAATGAACAATAAATCTGGAGCACACTGATGATATTATGGGTATCACAATTCGAGAAAATTTTAGTATTCTGCAAGTTTTAGGTTTTTCAGATTTCCTTTTAATGAATATATTAAATTACAATGGATCATTAATAGTAGTATTAGGATTTTAAGATATATAAGGTTGTTGTTGTTAATTGTGTTGAATCTTAATCTATTAATGAATATATCATTAATCATCATTAATAGTACTAATAGATAAATATTCTAATTATAATTTTTAATTTAATCTATGCCGGTGTATGTATGTATGAAAACATTCGATTATCTCGTAAAGTATATAGGGTAACGAAAAAAATTTGATACAGAGATTTTAAAATATATATAAGGGAGTTAATAATTTTAATAAGTCGGTCAAATAGTCGGGATGTGACAAAGTTATATTTTTTAAATAATCGTGTCTAGAAACTTGCATCTACTAAGCAAGGGTTTTTCAAAATTTAACCCTTACAGTGTGAAATATGTCTATACATTGTTTACAATATCCCTTTATCTAAAAAATATTTTACGATTCTTTCGTCAATGGCTTTTAAAAATAATTATCCAAATATAAATTTCAAAATTTTTAAAATTCCATTCTTAAGCGAATAAAAAGGAGTTATTTTTATTGCCCCTTATAACTAAAAGCTAATATATTGTATTATTAATTCACTATGTACGCTATATAGATTAAGTATTGAAGTCGCAAAATTTTTTTCTAAAAATATAAGTTGGGTTTAATTGACGTTTTAGAGTCCCTAGAATACGAAAAATATATTTTTAGAACAAAATGTTACGATATCTGTTCGATTGTGTGCGTCTGTGTATATGTTTGCGCCAACCAACGATAATTTTCCGTAGATTTTCGATACTTTTAGGGGTATAAAAATAAAAAAAAACATATAACTTGAGAACGCAGCAGTCAAATTGAAAACTATAAATAGTTGGGTTTTATTGTTCTGACATTGAAAAATTGTGTGTGTGTCTAAAAATGACGAAATAGGTCGATTTTTAATGCGCAAAATAATTTTTTGTCCATTATACAGGGTAGTACTGGAAACAAGAAAAAAATATGCAAAAATCGGTGTAACATGTCAAACTTCTTTTTTTCCTTAGTAGATGTCTAGGCTTTGAAAAAAGCTGGTTAATAATTTTATTTTTTGACAATGTATATTGCTGATTTTCTACAAAAACTTTTTGAAATCGGAGTCAAACTAATAAAGACAGCAATAGACATTATACTCATAGTAGTAGATTCAAGACACGCAATACATATATGTCTTATTGTGCAGTAATGAAGAATTAGTTTGACGCCGACTTCAAAAAGCAAATTTTTAAGATGGAATAAAATATTTCTTACTTTTTATTTTTTTAGGTCAGTTTAATTTTTTTATATTTTTTTACATAACTTTTTACGAAATGAATACAGATAGAAGTTTCTTGTATAGCACAGATCAAAATCTTCCTATTCACCAAAAGAGGTCAACTGCTTTCTTACTTTTTTCTACAATATCCCCTTCCCCTAAATGAGACTTTAAGACGTTTCTTTGGTATATGGCTTTCAAAAAAAAATTATTTTAAAATCCACCCTTAAGTGAGTGAAAAGGTGTAAAATGTGTTTTTACTCTTTCAAACTAACTGAACAAGATTTTAAATCGATTCTTTTGTTAATGACTTACGAAATTAAATACCTAAAAAAATTCGGGATTACAAGGGGTGAAATTTTTGCTATTTTGGCAATAACTCCTCAACTAACTGCAACATAAGAGAACTCAGAATGTTATAAAAATTTGTTAACGCATCTTTCCAAATTCCAACCTTAAGAGGGTAAAATATCCTTTTTTTTGCAATACCTCTTAATTAATCGACTTTTTAAAATGATTTTTACCTTAGTGGCTTTTTTAACAATATTTATTTTAAAAAAAATTAGATTCTAAGTGCTTATAGGCATCCAGCAATAACCGATTTTTTTTAAATACGACTCTTAAAGTAAAAAGTGCGAATTTTTTTATTTTCTTACTATATCTCTCTTCCTAAATAATTTTTTAAAACGGCTCTTTTGTCATTAGTTGTCAAAAACAATTATGTAAAAATAGATTTCTGGATATTTCGGGACTCTGCTGTTAAGGGGGTAAAACACGTGAAGTGTATTTTTAATGATCATTTGAAAATAAATAAATATGTTTAATGACTTTCTTATTTTTAGTGTAATAAACAAGGAAATATTTTGTTTCGTGACACTGGCTTCGCGAACAAGCGCGAGCCTTCAAGACTTCATTAGTAATTATTACAATGTGTGCTTAAAAAATAAGATAACACCATAGTAATAATAATAATTTAAGAAGTGTTTGTATATAATACTACAATAGTAACTCAGTGTTCATGTGCTAAAGATGAATGATCATCAGACTTAAACTTAATATTTAGTATACTTTTGTTAAAATATGTATTTTTATTTCTTAACATATGCATGTATATATTTCATGGGTATGAGGGATTCGTGTATAGAGATGATCTTGTTATTTGACTTTTAGATTCTATACGTATCTTTGATTTCCCTAAGCGAATTTTATTAGCAAAAATTACGTTTATTTTATCATTTTATGTAGTTTGTTTCTTCTTTGGAAAATCAGTTGCAAATTGAAACTAAATTTTAGGGAACTTGCCTTAATAATTCAAATAAGAATTAAACTACGTGTTGATCTTTTTTGCTGGTTAATAAATAATGTACGCATTAGAAATAAATGTAAGAAAACAATCGCCGTCAAACGTTTTAAATAAAAGAAGCAAAATCTAAACGAAAACAAATTTTTTTATTTATAATGGACGTGATAAATGCTACTAAATAAAAAGGTTCTATATGTACTAAAAAGGCAATTAGACTTCCTCGTCCACAAAGAAACTAGTTTTGAAATAGTCATTAAAAGGGTAAGAAAAGAGAGGCTGTTTTTGGAATAGTTACTAGCTTTTACAGTTTTGAGGTTAAAAAAATTAATAATAAGTTCAAGAATTCTGGAATTAGTAGCCATTTTCCGTTTAAATACGAAAACCGAAACTTTAAATGAAAAGTAATTTAAGTGGCCCGAATAACTTGATAACTAGGTATATTTGCTTAAGAGATTTTCGTACTATTGAAATTTGACGTCTTAGCAAGTTTAATCTTCAGTTATGACAAACACGGGTTTATAATATAAATATAAATTAAATTTTAAAATAAAAAATAAATGTCACCGCGTTCATAGTGGAATAAGAATATTAAAATTATAAAATCAAAAATCGGTAAATTTTATTTACCCGGAACTTCCCGCGTTATGACCTTTTTCGTTTATTGGGAACAGAGAAGTGTGACCCAACTTAGTTCCGCACATGGTAATTTATTTAGTAGCACATATTTACAGTCTTTTCAAACACTTTTATTGGGCGCCATTTTATTCCACCTTATTGGATTCGTCACTTGACTTTTGAGCATAGTTTAAATTAAATTAAATAAGTAAATTGTTTATACTGATTTCTTAAAAATTCCGTTAGAGCGCTATTCGAGGCGCCATTTTGTTCCGTCATGTTGAAATTGTACACAATTTTACCAGTTTACCCCTATATCACATCTAGTTATTGTGCAAAAATCTGAAGTCAATTAAATAAAATGTTTTTACGCTCATTTCGTAATTAGTAACTTTTAATTATTTTATTAGGCCGTCATTTTGTTTTGTCAAAATATTAACAGTTTATTCCTATAACACTTGCATTTTGTGCATAATTTAAGATAAATTGGATAATTAGTTTTTTAGTAACATTTTCGTTTTAACATTTTATCTTGTTGCGCGAAATTACAGTTTTACCAAAACGTTACCAGTCGATCTCCATATGACTTTTAATTTTTTACCAAAATTTGAAGTCAAGCTGGTAAGTAGTTTTTTAGATATGCCGCGAAATGTCATATATACAGGCAGATCGATAGACAGGCAGATCATCGGTGAGAAAACATATTTTTTGGCATATAGTGACGTCATATTGAATACGTACCACTATTTTACCGGTTCGCCTCTATATCACAGTTAATTCTAACACAAGATTTGAAATCATTCTAATAAGTAGTTTTTTGAGGCAGATTTTTTAAATGTTTTGTTAAGCCGCTATTTTGTTTCGTCATCTTGGATTTGTACCAACATTTTGTAACATATATTTTGCCATCTAAGGGCCTGTAAAAACCTGAGACTGACTGAGAGAGTGACTTTTTCACTATTACAATACTTTCCTTTTACGGGGGGGGAGGGGGCGGGTTAAAACCGGCATTTTAAGTATAATAAATTAATCCTTTGTTTAGCATTTTGCTATTTTAGAAAAAAAAAGTTTCTTATGGATCCAAAGCTCTCCCGCGTAATAGGCAATAACTGTAAAAAATAAAACTGGCTTAGAAAACACTGAGAACTCAAAAAATTAGATTTTATTCCATCACAAAAATTTGACTCCAACTAAGACCTAATTAGTGTTTAATGTCACCATCAAAATTTACAGTCTCTATTAGTTTGACGCCGACTTCATGAAGTTAAATTTTCAAGATTGAATTAAGTATTCTTTTTTACTTTTCAGTGTTTTTTTAATCGGTTTTATTTTTTTTTATTTAATCCTTCATTTAAAAATGTTTTATTGTAAATGTCAGGCTCAAGGTTCCTGAGGCCTAAACATAGGTACTGGGGTCCATTGAACTTAAAATTTTACCAGAATCACGTTAACTAATGATATATATAAAAGTGCAGTCTATACGTAGTTATAGAAAATACAAACACATTTTTGTTGCCACAAATTAATATAATTAGTAGAAGTATATGAAACATGATACTTCAGAACATATATTTTTTAAATTTCTACTCGTCCCCCACCACGCACCTCAGTTATGACATAGGAAAAGTTTTATGTCCAGAATAAACTTATCTAATATTATTAACATTGATTAAGATTTGTAATTACCTAGCGAAATAACCTGGCCAGGAAAATTATTGCCTCCCACTACCTCAGTGCTCTACCTCCAACTATGTCAAAATTACATTTTTTGATAAATTAGTTTCATGCTCCAAATTTCAATATATATTAAAGCATTTAAAAGTTTGTGCGAATTCTCTCCGGCAGAAAATAATTTAAAGTGGCGTCATTACTTCATTTTTACTTTTTTTTAATATATTTGCTATGGAGTAACCCCGGTACCACACTAAAAACTTTTTTAAAAAATCATCTATGTTGGCCACAACCTCCCCGAAGTAATCGGTGTACTTAAGATCACATTAACTAATATTATAGATAAACGATATCTTGACATGCATAGAAAATCAGCAATCCCAACGGTTAAAAATTAAAATAGTAAAATTGTACTTTATGTCCCTGAAAACCACGAAAACTATATGAAAATTGATATTTTTCGAATACCCCCCGTATAAACTTTTGTGCCAAGAATAAAGTTATTTGCTATTTTAACCACATTTAAACTTATAACACCAGAAATATCATTACTAAGCAAAGAATTCTCCCACCCTTTCATGCACTAAATTTTAAGGCAATATAATAAAGCAATGCGCCATTTTTTTTTCAGTGCTTACTATACGACCACCCCGGTACTCTCCTGAATACTTTCTGAAAAATTTATTCAAATTGGTCAATGTGTCACTAAGTGTAATCGAGGTTCATACATACAAAAATCGGTAAATTTCCTTTACCCGGAACTTCCCTCGTTATGAATTTTTGTTGGGAATAGTGAAGTATGAGTGAAATGGGCACAGTCACAGTATATATGTGTTACATATACTGTCTTTTCAAACATTTTTATTGGGCGCCATTTGGTTCCATCATATTACATTCCTACCAATATTTTACCAGTTTCTTTCTACCTATGCTACAATTGATTTTTGGGCATATTTAAAATAAACTGAATAAGTAGTTTTCACATTGTCAAATAGCGCCATTTTATTACGTCATGTTGAATTCATACCAGTTTATCCTATTTCACATTTAATTTTGCTTAAATTCGTACCACAACTGCGCCAGTTTGTCTCTATATCACACTTAATTCTTGCACAACAATTAAAGTTCATTTAATAAATAGTATTATCAAGCTGATTTTTTAAATATGTTATTAGTCCGCTATTTTGTTTTGCTATCTTGAATTCATATTAAAATGTTACCAGTTCATTCCTATGTAACACTTAATTTTTTGTGCAAAATTGGAGGTAATTTGGATAATTAGTTTTTTTAGTAATAATGCTATTAACATTGTTCAGCCATATTGGATTTTTACCAAAATATTACCAGCTCATCCCCATATGACTTCTAATTCTTGATCAAAATTTGAAGTCAATCGTAAGTAGCCTTTAAGATATGCCGCGAACTGACAGTCATACAAACAGACCGACCGACAGACGGGCCTACAGAATTGATAAAGCATATTTTTGGCATATAGTGACGCTAAATCGTGAAAATATGTAAAACCTGAGAGGGTGTTTTTTCACGATAACGAGCATTTTATTTGGCCGCCATTTTGTACAGTCTTCTTGAATTAGTACCACAATTTCACTAGATGATCCCTATACCAAAATTAGTTATGGCACACAATTTGAGACCAATCCATTTCAGGCTGAATTTTTAAACATTTAAATAATCCGCCATTTTATTCCGCCATCTTGGAATCGTACCAAAATTTTACCAGTTGATTCCAACATACTACTTTAATATTGGTTCAAAACTTGAGATAAATTGGGTAAGTAGTTTTTTAATAATAATTCTTTTAACATTTCACTAGGGTGCCATTTGGTTTCGCCATATTGGATTTTTACCAAAATCTTACTAGATCATCCCCATACGACCCTTAATTTTTTATCAAAATTTGAACTCAATCGGATAACTGGTCTTTAAGCTAAGCCGCGAAGTGACACACACACCGACAGACCGACAGATAGGCCAACGGAATTGATAAAACATATTTTTAGCATCTAGGGACACTAAAATGTGAAGATATGTAAAACCTGAGATGGTGATTTTTTCACGATTACAAACATTTTACTTTGCCGCCATTTTGTTCGGCCATCTTGGATTCGTCCAAAATGTTACCAGTTGATTCTAACATAATATTTGATGTTTGTGGAAAATTTGAGGTAAATTGGATAAGTAGTTTTTTAATAATAATTTTTTTAACATTTCACTAGACCGCCATTTTGTTTGACCATATTGGTTTTTACCAAAAATTACCAGGCTCTCACCATATGTCAATCGGGTAAGTAGTTTTTTAGCTATGCCGCGAACAGACAGACCGATGGAATGTTATGGCATCTAGGGACCCTGAAAGTGAAGATCTGAAAAATCTCGGAGGATGATTATTTCACGATTACAATACCTCCTTTTTTAAAGTCGGTGCCAATTCAATTATATCCAGATTGAATTAGATCCGACATATTTTTAATTTGGCTTAAATTTTACTGTGAAATATCTTTACATGAATTTGTTAATAAAACACCCCGATTCGTAAACAAAACTTTAATGCAGAATATACGCCACAAACAGATAAAACTTAAAATTTTACATGTGACGTTCAACAAATGTATTTCGAACTAATGTTAATAATTTACTCGTCGAATTACCGTACCGGATCGCACTTCTTCCTTGCAGCCGGTTCGGAATATTGATTTTCTTATAATTCTAAAAATA
Source organism: Kuschelorhynchus macadamiae (assembly GCA_030620095.1). Lineage (NCBI taxonomy): Eukaryota > Metazoa > Arthropoda > Insecta > Coleoptera > Curculionidae > Kuschelorhynchus > Kuschelorhynchus macadamiae. The sequence goes on from JAUTXW010001294.1 coordinate 49,507, forward strand.
GATTTGATGCTTATTTCTAGGTCGAGTCAACGAAAATGACTGATTGATACTAAATTTAAAAAAAAAAGTTATAAAACTGAACATATTAAAATATAAAATATTTGTATTTATTAAGCGTATATGTACTACTATACGAAACACCGGATCGTCAAAAAAACACCCTACAACGCTTTTTCTGACATTTCGAATCACTGTCGTTTTATCTATTAAGCACAAAAGGCACTGTGCTTAGGCCTACGAGTCTTAAAATGCCAACTAATCTGGAAAATACCAAATGATTATTATTAGATTGGCTATTTTTAACAAACAATATTACGATACAATTAAATCCGCTCTCGAGAGACCTTGACTCCTCATCAATAAAATTAAATAGTTATCGTAAAGGAGAAAATAAAATGAACGAAAAAGTGGTTTATTGAAAGTTTAAGTATAAATGCATATTCATGAAACATGCAGGAACGTATTTAATTCTTTCTATAGACTCCTTTTGTTGAAAATAAATTATGTATTGATTCTGGTGGCCGCCACCTCTTCGTTGCCCCTGTGGCTCCACGACTTTAAATCTGGCCCTGGAAACACGCACCTTTTGCCTTTTTTTTGCAAAATTATAGGTAATTTGGTTTAAAGGCAATAATTTTAAAAATTTGTTGGCGAAAAAACAGAGACAGTAGCGGGACAAAAATTTTTCTTGGGACAAGAATGTTGCCTGCGACAAAGATAAAAGGTGATTTTTAACTCGTTAAACATTCGAAAAAAACATTTTCCTTTTGCGTTTGTCATTTAACTCATTTTTCGTAACCAAAATTGATAAATATATCGGCCGTGTAACGCTAGGAAAAAAGTCCCATCAAAATTAAAATAAAAAAAATAAACACGCAACTCGAGGATCCAACCTACAATTTTCAATACCAAAGCCAAGCACACAACCTCTCGGCCATTCACTTATGCGGTTTTATCGAAAAACATGTAAAATGAAGTATTTTGTACTTAACTCAAATTATTAAATCATAATTTAATATACCTACATTTAAGACGAATGCTATATTTTCTTGCTTGTACGCAACTTTTGTTACTATGAACGCATTTCTCTTTCTGAACAAAATTTTCAAATGCCGAGAAAGCGGTCGAAATACATAAAACTAAATTTAAGAAAAAACATTTTCTGCCCTTGTAATTTTCATACATTTCGCTATATTTTTCGGGAAAAATAATGAGGAGGGGAATTGCTTATGGGGTCCCAAAGTTCCCTCGATGGATTGAAAAACAACGTCGCCAAGATTACCCTCCGGTTTATACACGGCTAGCCATTTAGAAATAAAATTGCAATTTTTTCTTCATATACTCTACTAGAGTTTTACGTTTGACCCTGTAGCATCTGAACGGTTGATCTTAGCCCAATCAGGTAAACACATAAAGGAAAGACTACATTTTCTATACAAACTGGTGTGAAATCCAGCTCTAGCAGTGTTCAGGGTGAATTTTCAGAAATTTTTTAATTGTAGCAAGCACGAATTCTTTCACCCTTCGTAAAGTCGTGTCGGTACCTCCTCGAATGAAAATGCCAGTTGTAGCGTTGATGGCTTGTTATAAAAATCGGAGCCAAAATCTCGCGGGATTTTGGGCGTTATGAATGTAGATCTTTGATATTTTTAAGGGGTATAATACCGTAAGAAGTTCATATTTTGATAACGGTTTACAATAATTTTGGTTTAGACCAATAACAGTCAAACTGAGAACAGATATAGTTGAGGTAATTGTTTTGACAAGGAAAAATTGTGGAAGTCATTGATGTAGATATTAAATTTTTTTCGTTTACCTATATTTTAACAAATACATATTTCCAAAAACGGTGAAATACTTCAAATTTATTGTATAGGTAGGTCTAAAATTGAGGCAGTATCTTTTATTTTTTTTATAAAAACATTATTTTATACATATAAACATTTTTTCCACTATAAAAGTAACTTAAAAGGCTGAAACTGCCCCCTGAAAACAATTTCAAAGAGGTTTATCACTTTTAACAAACACGGGGAAAACTTTTAATTGTATTTTTCTGTCTATAATATATTTTTCTGCTATATAGTAGTTTATTTTAATATTTTTATTGTAAAGCGGTTAGTTAAAAAAAAACCGTGACACCGGTCAAATTTTTTATCTCTTTCTGCATTAAATATTTTATACACTATACGGGGTTCTCCTTAGGAGTACATGAATCTCCAAACATATAAATAGTTTTTATATCCACGACGTAAAAAAACGGTAAAACAGAACTTATTTTCTTTTTATGTGTAGAAAAGAATTTTTTTGTATATAGGGTTTCTTGTTTTTAATCTTTGACACATTTAATGCGGAATGCAGCAATTAATTTAATAAGTCAAACATCACTTTATTTGAATATGGTAGACATGTAGAAACCAAACAAATATTTATTGTGATTTGTCTTATTCCTAGACATTATATCTCCTTATTTATTTTTTTTACTTTGCGCAAGAAATGTGGCAGTGAAATTAGGGCATATGTATAGAGAAATCCAGTAATTGATATAAAAAGTATCACTATCACACCACTCATCATTCCAATTTTTTTTCTATTTATAACTTATATGGATATCTTTTAAACTCATTTTTTTTATAAAAAAGGTAAAAAACTAAAAAACTATATTTTTAATTAAAAAAAAATCAGCTCGGATTTTCACGTTTCTAGAACGTCTCTATGTAGCGGAAAAAAAATATATACAAAAAAAATTAATAAATACATTTGGTGCATACCACCGTTAAAAAAAATAAAATTTTAATTTTGTTTTAGGTGGCTGTTTCACCCCCTTAGAGTAACCCTATTAAAAAAATTGCTTTTACATGAAAAAAAAAATGAATTTCCTTTACCCAAAACTTCCCTCGTTATGAATATTTCCCTTTATTATGAATAGTGAAGACTGACCCAATTTGGTTCCGCATATAGGCATTTAGTAATACATATACTATCTTTTCAAACATTGTTATTGGGCGCCATTTTGTTCTACCATATTGGATTCGTACTAAGATTTTACCAGTTTCTACCTATGCTACACTTGATTTCTGGGCATAATTTAAAATAAATTGAATTAGTTGTTACACTGATTTTTTTAAGACCCTCGATCTGTTCCGTCATGTTGAATTCGTACCAGCTTATTCCTAATCACATTTTATTTTTGTGTAGTCAACTAAATAAGATTTTTTGGGTTGATTTCTTAAACATTTTATTTGGCCGACATTTTCCTTTACTTCATCATTCGTACCCCAATTTTACTAGTTTATCTTTATCATACTTAATGCTTGCACAGAACTTGAAATTAATCTATAAGTAGTTTCTTCAGGTTAATCTTTTAAATGTTTTATTGGGCTGCTATCTTGGAATGTGACCAATTCATTTCTATGTATCACTTGATTTTCGTGCAAAATTTGAGGTAAATTGGATAACTAGTTGTTTAGTTTAATTCACCATAGTTAAATTTCACCAATTCGCCATCCTGTTCCTCCATATCGGGCCAAATGAATAAAGTTGTAGCAAGTGCTTTTGCTTAAGTTTTTTGAGAAAGATTTGTACAACACAAATATCAGAAAGAGTTGGCACTATAGTAAAAGCATTTGCTACCTTTTATTCATCTGGGCCATTGGATTTTTACCAAAATGTTAACATCCCCATAGGACCTTTATTTTTTGACCAAAATATTAAGTCAATCGGGTAAGTAGTTTTTCAGCTATGACGAATTTCAGAAAATAGGTTTTTGTCATCTAGGGACCCTACGACGTGAAGATCTATCAAAAACCTGGTAGGGTAATTTTTCACGATTACAAACATTTTATTTGACCACCATTTCGTTCCGCCATCTTGAATTCCTCCTACAATTTTACCAGTTCATCTCTATATCATACTTAATTCTTGCACAAAATTTGTAATCCATTTAATAAGTAGTTTTTTTGGCTGATTTTTAAATAATTAAGTCGCTATTTTGTTTGGCCAGCTTGGAATCGTACAAAAATTTTACCAGTTCATTCCTATGTAATACTCGAATTTTGTGTAAAATTTAAGGTACATTTTATAAGTAGTTTTTTGGTAATAATTTTTTCACTAGGCATCAAGATTTCACTATACCGCCATTTTGGATAATTTACCAAAATGTTACCAGATCTTCCCCCATATGAGCTATAATTTTCGGCCAAAATTTGAAGTCAATGGGATAAGTAGTTTTTTTGCTATACCATTTTATGAGCGAAGTATAAATCAAATACTAGGCAAATGACAATTTTTGTGTCAACAAATCTACCGTATAAGCAAACAAATTTCGCAATTTTACTACATTTAAAATTGACGTACGGGATACACCGGATGATGAAATTTTCATTTTATGAATGTCTTGGGTGCAGTTTCTATGGAGGTACTTGCTGTACCAATCCGCTCCATCTAGTTGATGGTAAGAAAAAGATGACATTTTTTCGAAAATTATTTTTTTTAATTACAGGTAAAATTTCCTTGAAATTTTTGCCACGTTAAGTCTTAATGAAAATTATCGCCAATCCGAATTTTAGAGGGTGATTTAAAGTGTTTACAAACTTAATACCTCCATTGAAAATCATAACTTTTAGAGATTGTTATTAGAGTTTTGGTGTATTTAATTTAAATTACCTTAAACTTAATGCCGTTTACGCTGACAATAATAGAAAGTATCACTAAAATACAGGGTGTTCCACGGTATTTTGACAAATTTTACCGTGCCTAGCTTTTTGGGAATTCTCAATTTCACAAAAAACTTTTTTTGCATATACAGGTTTAAAAATTTATAGGCACTGTCGAATTTTTCTATTTTAAATGAGTAGGTTTCAGAAAATGATTCTTGATTTATGATTTAAATCTTTTTGAAAAGTATCTTTGATTGTTGATTTAAAAATGAAGATTTAAATCTTTTCGAAATGATTTAAATCTCTAAAAATATTTAAATATTTTTAAAAAGATTTAAATCATTTTAAAAGAAGGAAATTTTCCGGAGCCGTCAAAAAGAGGTCAAATACATACCGCCAAAGGGACACATATGTTATTTGTTAAACGATAAAATAAAATATGCCGTTCGCTACAAATCAAACTTTATTCCGTTCTCGTCTAAAAGCAGAATCTATATTTCTTAAACTGTGCTAATAACAACTAACCACCCAAAATACAAATTGTTTCATCCTTTCGGTACCCAAAGGGAGCTTTCTATTTTTATAACACCATAAAATTAATCATCAATAAGAGTCTTAGGCAGACAGGCAAATATGGTAAAATACTTTTTTTATGAACCAACCTATAGTCTGTTTAGTCAATGCAGACTTATAGTTTGTCTCCTAACAATACGCAATTATGAATTTTAAAATAAACATTTTACATATTATTTTGAATCTTATGTACATTAAATTGAAATCTTTACCAAAAATTATAGTATTTAAGTTATATATTATCTTTTATATTTTTCAATAAAATTGCTTAAAAGTGCATTTTTGTTCTTTATAATTTATACAGTAGACCAGTAAGGCCAATTGTAAATTTTTTGCGGTATCCATATACATATACATAACGTATCGTACTCATACTCATACAGCTTTATTGTCAAAGAATGAAAAAGAAATCTAATTGACAAAGCAGTAGCAAATTAAAATTTATAGTAAAAATTTAAAAACAATTATTACAATGATTATAGCTAGATAATATTAAAATACAAAAATGTACGTATGAATAGTAAAATATACATTAATCTTAACATGCTCAACATATAAATAAAGTACATACAAAAAAAACTATAACAAATGATTTCAGTCAAAACCTACATATTCTAATTATTAAAGTATTTCAGAATCCAAAATGGCGTCAGGAAATAAATTAAAATGACAAAACAAATAGTAACAAATAACCTAGATAAAGCTTTAAAAACCATAATGGCCTCAATAATTAAAATAATATAACAAAACAAGTATAAACAAAAACACATAATCTAGTTAAAGCTATCTTCAAAAAATTCGTCAACACTGTAATAAGCCTTTGAGATAAATAACTTTTTTATACATTTTCTAAATTTTTTATAGGGTCTTGATTGCTTCAGGTGATTAAATATCTTTTTGCTTTGATATATTAAAGATTGCCTAACCTGGGCAGTGGATGGTATAGGAAGTCTAATATTGCCAGCTTGGCGAGTATGATAGGTAGGAAACAAATAAATGTCATCTCTATTTTTATTATATATGAGACATGCTGTTTCCAGTAGAAACAAAGACGGCAGGGTAAGAATCTTGTAACATAAAAATAAAGGCTTACAAGTATTTCTATATCCCACCTTAGATATAAATCTTACGGCCCTTTTTTACAAAACAAACAATATATCAAAAAGGTACTGAGAACAAGACCCCCAAAAAGATATCCCATTACACGAATAAGACTCTATAAGAGAAAAATATGCATTCCTTGCCATCTGCTGGTTTAATTCATTAGAAATTATTTTAATTGCGTAACACCCAGACGATACTTACTTGCATAAATAAGATATATGGCTTTTGAATTTTAATTTGTTGTCTATATGTATACCCAAAAATTTATTTACATTAGCCTCACCAATAATGTCCGTTCCCAGAGTGACATTCTCAACACTACATTTAAAGGTTAAAATATTTGTTTTTGACACATTAAAAGTTAAACAGTTCGAATCAGTCCATTCTTTTACCCTTACCATGTCTCTACCAATCTCATCATGAAGTTGATTTGAGTCTTTATTTACCCAAAGAATAGTGGCATCATCTGCAAATAATGTGAACTTACCACTTATGTTGATACTAGACAGATCATTAAGAAACAACAAAGGTCCCAAGATCGGTGGTACGTATTTTCCCCTAAACTACACCGGCCCAAACAGTTAGTGCACCGAAACTTCACTGGCCTTAATAGTCGAAATCCCGACAGATTGGAATGTGTGGAATACGGCGCTATCCCGACACTTTAAATAGCGAATTGGCGAGCTACGCTACTGGCTAAAAATTGTTTAAATAGGCCTGCTGTGTTGTCAAGTTTTATTGATAAAAATAAATATATTGTTTATTCATAGTTAATCAAAACCACACCATGAAAAAATGATGTTAGCGTATTTGGCTGCATTCTAACTTTGAAGTGAAAATATTTTGACTGTTTTTTTTTTGTTTATTATAAAGTATTTGTTTATCACAGGATAATTTCTATTTAATGGAATAATGGAGATTGTATACTGAAAAAAAATTGTTGGAAAGCCCAGGAAGAGGTTATTACTTGTTTGCATTCAGATGATTTTAAACCTACTTTTAAACTGGGTATGTAAGATAATCTTATTTGTTAGTATATAGGATTGAGTCCCCATCTGTTATTAATGTGTATGTTGTTCCCTACCTAAAGATAAAATAAAGTTTTACTCAAAAGACCATATAAAAATCAACAAAAGCCTTGAAGCTTGAACGTATATCTTTTAACTAATTTGTTTTGTGAGCTTTTTGAGACACACAATTTCAATTTTTTTTAGTGTTTAATTTTTTATCCTGATCCTAAGCAAATACCTATCTAAAAATCAGTTTTTATCAGTCACATACTGATTAGTGTTTTATAAGATTGTTAATAATTTTGCCTAAGATTGTTATTCATGCAGGTACTTTATTAATTGTAATTTGTTTTAGGACCAATGCAAGTCTTCTTGATGTTTCATATAGGTATCGTAGACAAGGCTTAGGAAGTTAATTCTGCCCATATGTGCATTGCAGATATTAGTGACGTGTATATTATAGTCATACTTCATTACTCTTTGTTGCCCTGTTTGCATAGGAAGAAAGAAAAGACTTTAGTTATGTGTATTGATCCGAGTGTCATATAGCCCCAATTATAGCCCATTCCATCAATGTAATAATTGGGCCTCTTTATTATATGGAAGCTTCAAATTCTGCCCCTTTAAATTTACTGAATATGCTTGTCACATCAAGTGGTTCATTTATAATTACTGTTGCTGAGAAAGTGTGTAGTCTAAGAATTAAAAAAGATGCACCATATGATAAATGTAGTGTCAACTTTATTTTTAATTTCTGTTGAATAAATTTTTTTATTGCTGTAAAGTGTATCACATATTTTGTATATTGATTAAAGATATATAGCTAAAGTTTAGAAATTTGAATAATTTTTCCCCATATTTTAAAAATATTAACTGTGGTCTATTTATATATTTTCTCGAGTTGGTATACACAATTCAGTGATAAGTTAATTTAGTAAGTATGCCAGATATCTCACATCACACCTTCAATTTTTTTTTAAATGTAAGTATGGTTTAGGAAAAAGTTAGGTACATGATATAATTATAAATGACAAAAGTCTATCGAAGATATCCTCAATTAATTTATTCATGCTTTCAGATTCTTAGGTTTATTAACTGGTATAAAGTAGTTTAGATCTTGTAAATTATTTTATTAATTAACTTTTAAAATACAAACTTTTATAGCCTAATCTTATAGAATTTCCTAAAAATATCTTATCGTTGACTTTACCATATGTTGGGAACTGGCCGCCAAATTGCATATTGTTAAAAAAAATTATGGTGTATCTTTTAGAATCTTTATTCAAGTAATGTTAAGTTTTCTAAATAAATAGTTCCAAACCAGTAAAAAGGTATCTGACAATAGTTTTATATATAGATTCCGGCATATCACAATTATCAGTTGAACATATAAGGTATCATATTATAAGGCTAATAATACCTAAAGTTGAGACAGTGTTTCAAGAGGGATAGACATTGACTAAAAGCATTATCCCTTATAATACCTGTAGTGTTTTGTTAAAAGTAAAATAATTTTTAATTGAGAAAAATCTAGTTTAAACAATATCTTATTTAACTGACTTTGGCATAATGTCATTATTTGTCAAAATAAACTCATAGCAAATTGTGCCAAGGATATATAACCAAATCCCATTGGAATTGAAGAACAAATTATATTATATAATTATACAAAAATCTTGAATACTTCAAAATGAAGTAATCGTTTTATGGTTGCATACGAATTTTGATCGATTATAAATTAAATCTCCATTTAACTTTTTTGTTGAAAGGGGTAGAAAAAATTGGTGTTTTCTCAAATTCTGAAAAGATTAACAAGATAGATTGTCTTGTTTTTAAAATACAGACAACAGTATTTTTGCCATGATAACTTTAATTAAGTTTATGTAGATAGTTTGTATGAATTTTTTCTGAGTCCAGTCTGGAGTTAGCCTAACCCTGGATGTAATAATAATAGCTATATTTTAAAAATGATATACTTTAAATCATTTTGTGTATTTAAACACAAATATTTGTAAAAGTTATACATCTGTGTAAGTTTCTAATTATTGTGAGGCATTTGACACAATCCCTCAGGCTATGCTACTGGACATATGATGTGGAGGATCCATGTTGAATGTTTTCAAAATGTATCTAATTATGTTAAAGTAAGAGCTTTGAGTCAGCCTAAAGAAATAAAATTGGAGTACAGTGCTGGGTCCTGTGTTTTTAAACATGTATATCAACACTCATTGTAATCTTGGCACAAGGGGGTAAAGTCGTTGCCTATGCCTATGGCTCCATTTTGATTTTCCCCAGTAATACATGGGAAGAAGTGTAGGATTTATTAAGGACATAAATAAGGTTAAATTGTTTTTGGATAATTTTAACTGACTCTTAATGTAAAGAAAACTAATTTATTCAATTACATCAATTAATCATCCAAATTTTAATTAAATTAGCATAGATTATTTGAGTGTAATATTACAGCTAGGAAATAAAGAAATAAAAAGTTTTAAGAAGTAAAAGTCTATTCATAAGTAAGTCCGACACATTGTAAATGCATAAATAAAACCTACTTCACAAAATGGTGAATGAGTCCTTATATAGCTTATTTTCAGAATAAATCTAAACCTAAGATTATATTAAACAGAAATTTTATTTAAAACACAATACAGCAAATATCTTATGATGTAATCAGTTTTCTCAACTCACAAAGGGGTTGTTTTCACTTGCCTCGCCCCTGGCAATAACTGAATCGGTGTAGTTGGTAAAAAGGCCAGATTTTAACCAATGACACAGTCCAAGATGATATCATTTTCTTACTTTCTAGAGCTTACATCTTGTTGGTGATCTTATTACATAATGGCCATCCTTGGGCATACTAAAAATTAAGAAAATTCCTATTACTTTACTACTATTACTTTCAAAAACATTTACAAATGAATGAAATAGATATGGCACTACTTCGAAAAATAACCAGGTACTGGTGAACTTAAGCTATTTGAATTTTGAAAACTACATATTATATTTAAATAATGAGCCCATATAATTTAAAAAAAAATGATCAAACTAAATGCTTAATTGTGGAAGTATATTCCAGCTTTTTCTTACACATGTTATAAATATATCAGAAATTGTGCCACCTATGAATTTTTACATTTCGATAAAACTTTAAATTCTATGATTGTCGTTTTTAAATATTTACAATTGGACAAAAAATGGTGGATCTACAGGCATTTCCTTTATTTTGTTTAGCCTGCCATGTCACAAATATTAATGCAACTTTTAACAGACTTAAAAAAAGGAGGTTATCAATTTCACCCTATGCATTTTTTTATGTATGTACAACGATTACTCTGCGATGGTTTCAACAATTTCGATGAACTTTTCAGGGAATATTCGGGATATTGCCCGAGTGGTCCCACAGCTAGCATATCGTAAAAAAGTATGACTCTATATTAAATATTTATTCATCGTAAAAAAGCGTTCACCATTTTATCAGGAATTTACATAGATATTTTATGGTTATTTGTTAAATATGACTTTTAAAATAAAACTCATATAAATAGAACTAAAAAGGATGAAAAAAAAATGTATAAAAAAATAAAACCGACTTCAAAAAATGCACCTAAAATTGGAAAATAATATTATATTCCATCTGGAAAATTTTAGTCCCCAAACGAATAGAGATAGTAAAACAAAAGACTCATTACATAAATATATTTTTGTGATTAGGTAATTAAGAATAAGTTTGGCTTTGACTTCAGACACAGGGTATGGGATTTGCTTCTGGGGAGTTACTTCACAATATCTACTTCAGAAAGCGTTGTTATACAAAATAGAATTTTTTATAAAAAATAGAACGGACTTAAAAAAAACACTAAAAAGAAAAAAAATTATATTTTTTTCCACATTGAAAATTTGACTTTATGAAGTCATCTTCAAACTAATTCTTAATAACTTAATCATAAACAGACATTTATATAATGAGTACCTACATATATGGGAATAAAATATTAATGTTTACTTTTTGTTGTTAATTATATTGATTTAGTAATTTTTATTTTTTTATTTCATCCTTGTTAGTTTTCTTTATACAAAGTTTCAAGTTGTAAGGCCTAAAGTTAGGTTAAAATTTTAGACTCCCTGAATCCATTACATATGAAATTTTTTTTTACTTTACTTTTTTCCTGGCAATATGGTGAACGCGATATAGATTAACATTAACATTAACATTAACATTAACAAAATAGGTTGCCTTTTTTGAAAATACTGACCCAAATAAATTTGTCCCAGGCCAAGTCTAGGGTAAGCACGGCCCTGTATGAGAGTAATAGTTATCTTTTTAAAAATAATAAGTATATGGATTTCTTCATGTGAAATAAATCTTCAAAGCACTTTATTTTGCTACCTATTTAACAAATTTTTCTAAAAGTTATCTTTGTAAGAAGAAAATATTTTGAAAAGGAAAAATGCCTCATTTTTATTAAAATATGTAATTATTGTGACATATGAATTACCTCAGCAGTTCTATATTTATTCCCAGATGGACCATGGAACCATTCCTCACTGCTTTGTCTGTCTACTCATAATTTTATATACAAAGCTGATTTTTATTTTTGGTTGCTTGAGATTCATACCCCGATTTGCCAAGATGGATCCCACTGTGGATGACACATCCATGAATTTACTTGGTTTTCCTAAAAATGCAAACGCAACTATATATCAAAATCATGTTATCAACCAAATGCAAATGTTTTTGGCGAGGTTTTTCTTTTAACAAACATTTAGTGTGCACTATACATTAAAAAACCGATATATTGTATAAAATCCGAAGAGGAACATTTAAGAAAATAGATGTATACGCAAAAAAAGAATCTAGGTAGCTTACCTATATGAAATTTGTATATTACAATATACTTCCTGCTGTCCTAATATTGATAGTTCCTTGAAATTGCTGAATCTAACTTTCTAGTAATCTCGTTCTTGAAATTGCATTTAATTTTTTCATCATGTTAGTAAAAATTTGCTATTTTTATAAACTAGGTAATTCTTTGAGAACATTTAAAACTTATTATTCAGGAATATTAATAACATGTTATCAAACATAGATAAAAAACACAATATTACTAATATTGTCGGAAATATGTACTTCATTTGAACAATAATGCACTTTGGCAACAGTGACAGAAGTTTCTTACGTCATTGGCGTGCATGTTTATGTATTTCGACGTTTAAGGCCAACGACGAATTCCATGCATTACAATGTGTCGGGATTTCGACTGTTAGCGCCAGTGACGGTTATGTGTAATGTAGGTTTGGGCAAGTGAAGTTTAGGGCCAAATACATCGAACTCCAAGATCGAGCCTTGGGGTACACCAAAATTTATCTCCCGCTCCTCAGAGCATGCATCATTAAAAAAGACTTTGTGAGTATGACCCATAAGATATGTCTTAAACCAGTCTAGAGCTCTACCCCTCACTCCATACTTTTCCATTTTTCATAACAGTATCCTATGATTTACGCAGTCAAAAGCTTTTGACAAATCACAAAATACTGCTGTGGCCACCTCAGTGTTATTCAATCCTAAATATATTTTTTCTAAAAATGAAAAAATTGCATTGTTCATACCATTAGACTCCCTAAAACCAAACTGTTCTTCACAAAATATTTCACGTTTGCTGAAGAAACTGGCTAACCTAACTTTAACTAGTTTTTCTATTATTTTTGATAGAGTAGGCAACAGAGAAATAGCTTTAAAATTTGAAGCTGAGTCACAGTCACCACCCTTGTGTAATGGTAACAGTTTTGCTAATTTAGGAGAATCAGGAAAAATACCAAGCTGAAAAGAATGATTAATAACATCTGAAAATCTTTCTATGACCCTATCTGGTAAATGAAGAAGTACTTTTAATGAAATTGCATCCCATCCTGCAACATTTTTATTTTTTAATTGTAGGAACAAAGACGAATTATTCCTGAATATTCACATGGCCTAGATAATCTCTAGGGTTTCTTTTTGCACTAAGTTTACTACACAAATCAAAAGCTATTGAACAATAAAACTGATTAATAATTCGTCGGGATTTAATTTAGAATCTATATGTGAAGAACGCGATTTTTCTCTCAGTTCACTAACCACCCTCCATGTTTTCTTTTGCTTATTTTTAGAAGTACCTAACCTATCCTTAAAATATAAATACTTTGCTGCCCTGATAGTTCGTCTGTATATTTCAAGATATCTGTTGAAGAAAAACACGAATTTTGAGTTATCTAGAAAAAATTTCCTGATATAGTGCAAAGAACGCATATTCCTCGCTGAAACCTTTAAAGCCTTGTAAACCACGGCTTTTTTTTCTTGGATTTTACATTTTTAACAGAAAATGATTTACTAAATCGAGTTACGTAAATAGTGGAATAATCCCTTAAAGCCACCGGCGGTCCCCATACGAATACGCAACTTTCAAATGTCATATTTATATGTTGAAAGTGACAGTTTATAACCCATCTTTTGTTTTTTTTTGGGTTAAAAAAGTTTCTTTGACGTAAATATTTTTGACTCTTGACAGATCCATATCCGGTGTATTGATGCCTGTAACATAAATCTGCCAACGTATCGAGCTTAGTATGATGCGGATACGGATACGATCGGAAATTTGACTTGGCTTAAGTGTCTAGTAACAGTATTCACCATGAAGTGTGTTGACTACATGGAAACGTTATACCTATATTTTATGGCAACTTTTATATATTACAGATTTATAAAATATGAAAAACACTTCAGAGAATAATCAGTCTGAAATAAATAAAGAAAGAAAACCCTATACATATAAAGAAACTAACTAGATTTTTTTAGCTAGACTAATAATATAATTAAAAAAATCTTAATTTTCAAAAAAAATAGACAAAACCCATTTATTTTTAGTGATGCTTCTTATTTAAATATTTTGAAATGATTTAATTCTTTTGAATTGATTTAAATCTTTTGAAAAGATTTAAATATTTCCTAAAACGATTTAAATTTTAATAAAGATTTAAATATTTTTTATGCACAAAATGATCTTTGATTTAACTCATTTGTCCAAATAAAAAGTATCTACAATCTTTGATTTCAATCTTTTCTAAAATGATCTTAAACAGCTCTGTACTATACATAATCAAGATTTTTAGTACTTGGTTTTCCCACCCCTAGCATTTATAATGGTTTGACATTTATTGAGCATGCTTAAAATTAAATTGCGGGTAAGTTGTTGGTCTATGTTTTGTTAAATTCGGAGCTTCTGTAGATTTTGTGAGGAATTCACTGCTTCCCGAACTTGTGTTCCCATACATGCTCAATGAGGTTAATATCAGGACTTCGGGCTGACCAATCCATTATGGATGGCCGTGTGAGAGCGTGCATTGTCTTGCATGAAAATAAATACATCTCCAATAGCGAAACCAAAATGCACAACGTGGGACTCTAAAATTTCTCTAATGTATTGGTCAGCCCTCAAATATTCTACAAATACGAAGTCCATTTTTGCCTCCAATGACGACCTTGTCCTGTTCTTGTTTGATTGAATCTAGTTTCCGTGTACCTTTTAAGAACTTTTGCTCCCAGAGTTCTGCCCCAAACTTGTGCAATATGATTGGGAACAGCCCTGCTCAGAAAGTCCTTTTGTGTAAGCACATCCTGTCAAATTTCTTTTAGCATTAATTTTTTGTTTCTTACTCTTATAAAAACACAACTTCTAGTAACGTAATTAAGTTCCCACTAAAATCACTGTCAAAACTGACAGACATAAAACTTGCAGGTTGCAGGCTCAGTTGTGACAGTAAGTAGGTGTACATACTAAGATACAGGGAGCCAAACAAAAGCGATAAAATTCTAAAGAGCTTCAAGGAAACTATGTTACCCATATCTCATAGTGTCTGAATTTTGGGCCAAACTTTATTAGTTATTCCAAAGGTTCTTAAAAGGTATTGTGAAACTGGCTCAAATGAAAGAAGACCCGGACAAAGCCGTTCTAGATTAAACAGGACTAACGGGAATCGTTTCCTGAGTGTACAGTGTTTTAGGCAGTGATTCATTACAAGTTTTAAACTGATAGCTGAATTTGTCAACTTACACAAAAGGCAAATCAGTCAACAATAAGAAAGCGATTGTACAGGAAATTGATACCTATACAGCTCTAATAAACAAGCTAGAAATGGGTAAAATTTGTCAAAATACAGTGGGACGGGGGTTATTATCTCGATATCTCTGACTTCAGGCATTTTTCGTCCACGTGAGCTTTATTTAGGTCTGCGCAAGCGCTAACTAATCATGTGTCATATGTCAACTGGTAATGTCAAAAATTATCCTATCATCCGTCATGTGTCAAAACTGTCGTTTTTGGGCACGAACTGATGCAAGATGATGTCACAAATATATTAAAAAAGTTTGGAGACGATCGGCCGCACCGTTCGGTGAGATATAGTTTTTGCCATAGAAGCCTTAATGAAGTGACATAGCAGGTCATTTTTTAGTTCCTAGCGATATATATTTACCCCCTCTATGTAAGATGGCGCCATAGAAAGGAAAAAACCAAAAATTTGGAAATATTAATGATGGATTGAGAAACAAACCTAATAGTTTTTAGCTGTTATGACGCACTTCAAATCGCGCCGCCGCCAAGTGTCCCACCTTATGAGTGGATGCTGACTCCTGTACATCCTTGATACAACATCATATTAAAATATGAGCCATTACAAAACTCTCCGGCTATAATTAATAAATATTAATTACCTGAATAACCTTTTTCTGAATATCATGCCACGTCAGGTTGTCCAAATTGTCATCATCAATTAATAAAGCTTGATTGTAAAACTGTTTTATATCCCAGTACATGACAAGTGCATAAAATTTTCTAATTAAACTGAGAACGAAAACAATACCTAAAAATAATAATAGGAACCAACCCACAAATGGAAGAGATGACATCACCTAAAAGTAAAAATATTATAAGTAATAGGTATTCAAAATTATATAAAATGCTTAAAAATAGTTTTATATATGAATATACCTGGTTAGTCCAGGTTTGAAGCTCTTTGCATTGTCTTTGTGGTGAAAGCAACACTACCTACAATAACTTTACTCTATAGACTACTTACCTCATTGAATGGTTTCAAGACTGAGAAAATCCAACGATGGTCTACAGGACGAGTAAATAAAAGTTTATAATCCACAGCAAAAATCATAGTAAATGTTATGCCAGCAATAAAAGCAAACTGATTAAGATCAACGATTTCCTGAAATAAAACAAATATATTGTATGTATTATTATAGAATTTCTTTGCAGTATGTACTAGAACTTTTTTAAGATACAAAAGAGCATATATATACCTTAATAGCCATACATTTGAATCCATGTTTTTGGTGATATTTATAAACCCTTGTGAAAAATGAATCTAGATCTTCAATATGATTCCATTGTGACCTGGTGGGTTCGGAGATGTGATGATTCGGAATCCCATACTCTCCGATTCCATATTCTCCATAGAAGTCAGGAGTCTCTTGTAGCGATGCATAATTGTTAGTCATGGTCACATTAGAATTTATTCTTAAAACAAAATAAAAGTGAGACTGTACCTGCATTGACACTTTATAATATATTTTTAATCTAACTGTGGACAGTAAAAATATGTTACATTTTCATTTCACATTACAAATTAGTGAACTTTACTATTATATAAGTAGGTGTTTGATTTATTTGATTTTGATCTGGTGATTAGCTAATATTGCTAGTTTAAAAATCAATTTAACAAAAACGGATGCTGTTTAATAATGCTTTAGCTAAATTGCAATCGTAGTTTTTGCAAATAAATATTAGTATGATTTGATTGATTTTCAGCCAAATTATAGATCATAATATTTTTGGCTTTGTGGGAACTTCTCAGCAACTCTTTAAATACAGGTGCAATGCCAGTTTTCTCTTATTTGCAATTAAATAGAATTTAGCTTTTCTTTTTATCTCTAAATGTCTTTAATTCATTCAAAAAGGAATTGAAATAATATTCCGCTTATGAAATAATTTTTTGCAATTGGTTACTAAGGGCTACGCAAGCATCTTAAAGTCATGTGAAACAAGAAATGAGGGAATGCTTTAATCTGAATCGCAGATGGAACAATGCAGAAGGGTCAAAAAAGAAGAAGGATATGCTAGGTTAAGTTTACATCTACGTCACAAGATGGCGGACGAAAATGCGTTTTTTTACTTCCCCTTCACCTTAAGCCAAAGCTAATATATTGCATTATTAATACACTATATAGGCTATATTATATATAGGATAATTATTGGAATGGAAAAATATACCTCGGTTTTAATTGGCGTTTTAGAGTCCCTAGAATACGAAAAACGTATTTAAAAGAAATGTATGATTCTGTGCGGATAAACAATAATCCAAAAGGTCAAACCTAAGGAAAATTAGGAAGAAGCATGCCTATACCAAAATAGTTTGTTTCGGGTTGGGGAGGGTCCAGACCCCCCTAGAACTCCCGTGTCCGATTTGTATTCAAAATAATGTTTGTCCAATACAGGGTAACTCTAAAAGTATGAGGCATACCCCTTGGACACGGAAAAAATTATTTAAAAAATGGCCAAACACCACAAACTTTTGTTTGTATATAAAAACATATTTTATTCAACTATACTAGGATGAAACGAGCCATCTGAAAATGATGAAAACTTTTTAATTAAGAATCATTTAGCTTGCTTAGAAAACAGTTAAATATGTCAAATTTCTTTTATTTTTTGTATATAAAAAAATAATTTTTCAACTTTAAAGCCTGCTGAAAATGAAAAAAAAATACTTCACAAGCATTTAGCTTGCTTTGAAAACAGTAAAATATGTCAAATTTCTTTTGTATGTAAAAAATTTTTTTTCCATTATACATTTTTTTATTATACAGGGTAGCCCTTGTGGATGCAGAAGCCCCTTAAATATTAAAATATATTTATTTCCTTAACACTTAGCTTTTTTTAAAATCCAGTAAAAAAAAAACAGGAAAAATGTAATTTTTTGCATATACAAATATACACGTATATATATATATATATATATATATATATATATATATATATATATATATATATATATATGTATATATATATATATTTATTTATTTATTTATCATTATTACAGCATTAACAGCCAAGGCCAATTACAGACACCATATAAGTAATATATATATATATATATATATATATATATATATATATATATATATATATATTTATGTTTTTTGTGGAAACACTGGATAACAAGGTTTCAATGTTAATAGAGGTTTTGGTTCCTATATTTATTAGATTTTGGTAAATATTAAAGTTTGGTAGCATATTAATAGGACATTCAAAGAATATGGCGGTTACAGAAATTGTCGAACGACTGGGCAATAGAGAAGAAGTTGCAGGCCTGTACTTTGATCTGTCAAAGGCCTGTGACACTATTGATCATGGCTTAGCCTACAGGCTTATTACGTCTTATTTGGGAAACAGATTGCAGTCTGTGTCCATTACCCAAGATGGACAAAAATACTTTTTAATTTAAATTGAGCAATCGATAGCTATTTTTATGGTTGTATGTGTTATTTTTCAATTTAGTAATGGTACTTAAGGAATCTGTTAGTAGTAAAGCTTTGAAATGTTTTTTATTTATTATGATCTTAATTGCTTCTTCAATGGCTATCAATTCAGCTGCATAAATTGATAATTCTTTGGGGAGTTTTGAAGAAAAGTCTTAATTATTTGAAGGAATATGTATTCCAAAATCCACTTTATTTGATCCCTTGGATGCATCTGTGAATACGTACGTGTGGGTGGGTTTAAACTTTTCAGTGTTAGCTAGGAAGAGCTGAGGAATATTAGCTGGTTCTTTTTTGTTTAATTTAAGGTCTACAATTTTAATAAATTTAATTTGGGATTGGTATTCGAAGAAGTGACATGGAAGCTGATTCATTTTATTTATTTTGTTTATGTATGGAAGTAACCATTCTGTGGCTTGCACTAAATATGGAGCAGTATGTTCATTCTGAAGACGAAAATCATTAATGTACGACATTTGAAGAGAAGTTACCAGTCTTCTCAAGGGATGGTCTTTGAAAACCAAAATCTGTGCAAGAAATTTAGTAGCAAGAAAGAGTCTTCTATGAGGCAGGTCTATATTCCCTGATTCAGCCAAAAGAGCGTTGATTGGGGTGGATCTTATACACCCCAAACATATTCGAAGTCCTTCATAAAAAATGCTGTTCATTTTAGAAATATTCTTTTTTGAGGTGGGATATATGAAAATGGATCCAAAATCTAAGTGTGATCTGACTAGGGCATTAAAAGCAATTAGGAGTGTTTGGGGGTCCAATCCCCACCATATTCTGCCAAAAGATTTGAGTAGACTTAGGCCTTTATTTGCTTTCAGAATGATATTTTGTATATACACGTCCCTTTTTAAGTTTTTTTGGAGAGTTACCCCTAGATATTTAGCGTGATTTTTGAATGGAATCTGGAAGTTATCAATAAAAATATCATGGGGTTGAAAAGTTTGATGTCCCTTGGTAAAGTACAAAGCTTCACACTTTTCTTTTGCAACAAACAGGCTGTGATTTGAGAGCCACTTCTGAATTCTCTCTAGAGCATTATTTATGTTATTTGTCAATTCAAAAGGGTTATGGTGTTCACTTATAATCAATAAATCATCTGTGTTGCCTACAATTTCGACATTTTCTAGATGTAAGTTAAAAATGTCTCTGACATAGATATTGTATAAAACTGTACTTAACGGGAATCCTTGTTTAAGTCCTTGTGTGGCTAAGTAATGACCAATTAACTGGCCATTTTTTTTTATAGAATAGATTAGTCTATTCTTAAGTATATTAAAGATTGTGTTACATAAATCTAAAGGAATGTTTAAGTTTATCATTTTGTTATATAATTTGTATATATTTACCAAATCGTATGCTGACTTAATATCCAAAAATACAGCAATTACCTTGTTTTTTTTTCAAGAGCAAGATTAACTCTAGATGTTATATAAGCAATGCCATTTTTAATACCGCTTCCCTTTCTGAAAGCAATTTGTAAAGGACTAAACATATTTTGGTGTTCAAAAATCCAATCTAGTCGATTTTTTATCATGATTTCAAGGGTTTTAAGGTAACAGGAAGATAGGGCTATCGGTCGATAGTTATCTGAATTGTTTGATCCTTTGCAGATTTACAAAAACTAATACTAATACAAAAAAACTAATACACTAAATGATAGCGGCAACAGCGTAAACAACTTGTTTACATTGCTCCGCATTTATAATACGAAATTTAGTAAATAATATGCATTTAATTTGCAAAAATTAATCTGTGCCGTGTTAAATAATCATTTAATTGCGATGTGATAAAAATTTTAAAAAAATGGTTAAAAAACAATAAAAATAAACCTGGTTTACCTACGTACAGCAACGCCGAGTACTCGTGTATGGCGCGACGTTGCCGGTTGTGTGCAGAATAATTTCCTGATTTTTCGATCATGTCTGGCAATAAGGACACTTGTCCAAAATGTGACAAGGATATTGATCCGGATGAACGCGAGTTTTTTGAGTGCGACTCCTGTTTAATGAAAATACATAAAAATTGTGCTAGATTATCCTCATTGGAGCTTCGAGTCATGCCCTTGCAAAAACGTTTGTTGATGTTTGTATGTGACTCGTGCAAAAGTTTATTAAGAAAAATGGCAAAGATTATTAGCATGATTAAGGGTTTACAACAAGATCTTTCTACGCTTAAAAACAAGTTTGATGAAAAAAAGAATGTATTGGAAAACATCCCTATTGTAACCTATGCTGAAAAAGTTTCAGGTACAGAAAATAAAAAAGATGTTCCCAGTTTGATTCTAAAACCAAAAAAGAAACAAAACTCACAAAAAACTGAAGCAGACTTACATAAAAATATAAAGCCAGCTGCAATCAATGTCGGTGTAAAGAATCTGAAGGAAATCAGTGATGGGGGTATTGTCATAAAATGTGAAACCACAAATGAAATTAAAAAACTTCAAGAGGAAGCACAAAGAGCTCTTAGTAACGACTATGAGGTGCATCTGACTAAACTAAAATCTCCTAAATTGAAAATTGTTGATGTATCATTTAAAAACCTGGAAATGACGTCAGCCCAGATAGAAGATTGCCTTAGAAATCAAAATTCTTTTATTCTAAAAGACGATCACTTAAAAGTAGTATATATGAAAGAACACAAAAGCAAAAATAAAAAAACAATATTTTTGGAATGCTCTCCTAAACTTTTCAACAAATGTTTAAGCAATGAAAGAGTATTTTTACTATGGCAAAGCTGTAGAGTTTTTGAAGACATTAGTGTACCTAAGTGCTACAAATGCCAAGGTTATAACCACAAAAGTAGCAACTGTAAAAACCAACTGGTATGTGGTTACTGCATGGGTTCTCATGAAACTAATCAATGTTCAAAACCTTTTAAAAAATGTGCCTATTGTACATTTGCCAATAACAAGTATAATAAGAATTATGATGTCTCTCATGAAAGTAACTATACTATTTGCCCAACCTACAAACACATGGTGGAAGTTATGCGGAGCAAAATATACTATGGAAAATTATAATGGCAGGCAACATCGAGGTAGATCTCCTTGATACTCTAGAAAATATGAAGGAAAATCTTGACGAGGCAGGTGAAAGTGTGGGAAATGATATCTTAAAATAAAAAATTAACATTAATGGGAAAATACCTAATTTAATACAAATAAATATAAGAAGCGTAAAAAAAAATTTGACTCTCTCTTAGTGACTATAAGGGCTTTTGAACTTGATTATTGCGATATAATTGTGTTGAGTGAAACCTTTCAACTAAATGACTATGATGTTGATCATTTAAGTATACCAGGTTACTCTGTCCATTATAACAATGCGAATATAAACAAAAATGACGGTATGTTAATTTACACTAGAGATAATTTAAAAATACTCATAAAAGATATAAGTCTACTAACATCGCATATCTCACTAACTAAAATTGAATTAGAATTAGATAACATTAGTTTTGGTATAACTTGCCTGTACAGACCTCCTTCATCAAAGTCTACGGTCGCCTTTAGAAACGATCGTTTTTAGATTTGTGCTCCGAAAATTTCGAGTGAATAAATTGTGTTAAGGGTAAATTAAAATGTGGAAAACATCACAATGAACCATCTGCTGTGTTAAACTATGCCACAATAATTAAAAAGTCTCAAAAAACTTTGGTAAAATCACGTTTATTCTAACATTTAATAACCTCATTGAAAACAATAACATTTGTAACCAGGAAATTTGGACTTTGACCAATCAAGAAAAGGAGACCCTACACTATAGAACTTTAATTCTTTAATTTTTTAAATTGTGTTTTTTAAAATATATTAAATTGTTTGGATTGGTAAGGAGCTGCCGAACTGAGTAGGTGGTTACCTTCTACTGTTCCTAAATCTATAAGAATATGCAACGTCATTTTAAATGCAGCAAGAACAAGGAGTTCCAGAACTACTGCTGTATCAGGTGTCATGTCATTTTCCATCCCAGCTGTATGGACAGATATCCTGAGGTAGTGAAAATGGGCGGTTACAGGATTCTCTGCTCTGATTCTTGCCAGAAATTGCACAACAACGAAGCTGAATTAACTCTAGAACACAAGAATGAAATTAAACAGCTACAAACCCAACTGGATGAAAAAACTAAACACATTGATAGACTAAAGAGATCCAGCCTAGCTTTCGAAGACGAGGTTTCCGAAGCCGAAAACGCATTTTCGTCACAAATAGAACGTCTGAACCAACGTAATTCCAAGCTGGAAAAAGATCTTCAAGTGTCTACAAGTAGAGAGAGTGAATTAATTGCTAAGTTTGATTCCCTAAATGAGACGAAAGCGAAACTGAAGGACGAACTACAACAACTAACGGACCTAAATAGAAATATGATCACTACTATAAGAACCTTGGAGAAGGATGTGGATGGAGAGTAAAATGTACTCCACGGACGTTGAAATTCTGAAACAGAAACTAGCAGCCTTACAGGACAAGAATTTTTGAAGAAAGTTATGATCTGCTTAAAGTGTTGGTAAAGGAGCTTCAGGAAAAAAACAGAGTGATAGAAGAAAATGCCGTTCTTCTAAGGGATAAAATCAGGTACCTAGAAGAAAATGCCAATTCAACAAACAACACAAAGAAAAATGATGTCATCAGTGCGAGAAATCCAAAAACCAATCAAAAAAGCAAAGGTAAACAAAAACAACAATCCTTTGCTCCGCCCCCCTCTAGTGATCGGCTTGTGAAACAAAATTGTACACAGTAACAAGAGGAAGAGAATGTCCAGTCTTTTTCTTTTCTACCTGTTGGTCACCTAAAATCACCAGAAGATTCAATAGCAACAGCAGTAGTTGAAAATCAATACGTGGTTTCTCAGTCAGTAGCAACACAAAACACGCCCATGACTAATCAAAATCAAGACGATTGGATTGAGGTTAGAGGCCGGCGAGGGAAAACATTTTCCCACCATAAACAAACATTGGAACAACAAAAAAGTCAAAAAAGACGTAACAATGATGAGACCGATCTGAAAACAGCTCGTTACAAATATAAAGAAGTGAAAATCGACCCCAAATTACATCCAACTGCTATAAAGGGGAAAAAGGAGAATGTGACTGGGCTGAAAGTCATGCAGGTGAAAAATTATTCATGGCTTTTTTTATCCCGACTGTCTGTAGATACCACACCCTCAGATATTCGTGACTACCTGAAATCATGTGGTATAAATGATTATGAACATGAAAAATTAAGAACCAAAAGGGAGTTGAAATATGGTTGTTTTAAGGTTGGTGTCCCTGCAGATATTAAGTATACCATACTTGATGCAAATTTCTGGCCTCAAGGAATACTAATAAACAATTTTTTAAACCTGAGGAGTCTAGTGTTCCAAAGAGAACCAAACAGTCTACTAACACAGAGGACATAAAATTTCTCTACTATAATGTCAGATCGGTCCATAACAAAATCAATGAACTAGAAGCAGCTTTAGCGGATAAGGAGATTGATGTTCTATGCCTAACAGAAACATGGTTAACGGACAAGTTATTCGTGACACTGTAAACATCGTATTTATCGTCGCCCGTTTTTGTTGTTTTTTTAAGTGTCATACAAAGTTTTAAACTATGTGTTTGGTGTCGTTTTGTTCAGAAAATTTTGATCTATCCAACGAGCTAACTAGTATATGCGTATTCCATTAAAGTTATCGCCTAAACGCGACTAAACATCCTGTTTCAAAATCTCGTTAATTTAAATAAACCCATCAGAAGAACAAAAAAGAAGTATACCCAAAATATGAACATTTAATCCTTTTATCACCAAGAGATAATCTTTATTGTTAGATTTTGTGGAAACTATAAATGCACGAAATATACTTTTAAATTCTTGCTATTAATATGCAAATTAGGTGATAAACGGATTTGTTGAACTTTGTTGTTTTTTTGGAGAGGCATTAGCTGAGAGACTTCCCTTTTTTTGGTTTGTGAATGTGGTTGTCAGAACAGCAGTTCATTGACCTTTTAAATAATAAAGAACAGGACCGGACTAATATTATATTGTTTGTTTGGATGTCTTATAAGCTCTTGACTTATTGAAATACATCACTGATTTTACTGTTTGCATTTTGCTATTGCTTGACAATGTCTTGTATATATTTTTAATGCCTATATTTTTACTGAAATTTTTAGCCATATATGTATGTATATAATCATTGATTATTTTGCGTCGACGTCTTGACTCACGAGCATTTTATTTTTTTAACTTTTAATTTATTTAATAATTTGTTTATTTTGTTTTTGTCAGTATTCCTTATAATGTCGGAAGTTTTTAAATGTTGTAAGAACAAAATTAACAAAAACTGGTTTTGCGTGAGATGCAATAACGTTTTTCATCCGAGTTGCTGGAAAAGAACGAAAGGCTATACAATTTTAAATCAAAATCTGATACTATGCTCAAAGAATTGCAATGATAAAGCTGAAACTGAATGCCATACTGAGGACAATACAACAATGGAAGTGCTTCAGAGTATAATTGGGGAACTGAAGAATGAACTGCAGATGAGGGATGCTCATATCGCAAGAATTAAAAGAAATTCAACTGCTTTTGAAGCGGAGGCTGGTGAGGTTGAAGCAAAGCTTCTCAGCGAGATTGAAAATTACATTATTAGAATAGGCGAATTGCAGAAAAGACTTGATGAACAATCAAGAATTCTTCAAACCTTCTATGGCGTAGTTGCTGTTGATACTGAAATACAGACCTCAGTGAAGATAAGTGAGAAACAGATACAAACATCTATAGCAATTACATCTTTTGCAACACAAACATCCATCACAGTAACGTGTAATACTGAAACACAGACCGAGGCTATTTCATCTATGGACCTGGAAATTCCAGAAAGTCCGTCTAAAATTTCAAAAAACTCTTGCAGCCTACAGTTAGACAATTTGAAAGTGTTGTGTTCTTCTGAGACTCAAACTGGTACAATTCCATCCAGTATCTCAGATTTGCCAAAAGAAATAAAGTCGACACATACCCAAACCAAATTAACTTGGTGTCTAAATGAGAGAAGCAAAGCACAACTGAATAGAAGTAAAACTATTGAAACTGGAAAGTTCAGTGCTTCCGACACACAGGGCAGTATTCGGAGACCACAACCACAATTACTTTTGATTGGGAATAAGACTGACTTAAGAGGTATTCCTATGCTTTTCAAACGTAACACTAAATCTAAATTTGATATTAATTGCCAGTACCCAGAAAATCCAATGCTTTTAGCAGAAATGGCTGAGAGATATAAGGCATTAAGTCAAAGACTTACAAAAAATAATTTCGTTGTGTTGTTTGCAGGTTTGCAGAATGCAATCGGGGATAGAGTGCCAAGCAGAGATTGTCTAAGTGGCATCGTTGAACAATTTAGAAATACCAATTTGGTAATAGTTGGACCATCATATATTAATGGTAATAAAATACTCAACCAGTTCATTTATAAATTCAATATTTCACTCAAAACTTTTTTCCACGAGATTGGTGAATGCACCAGATTTTTAGTAATGAATACATTTATAAAAACATACATTTATAAAAACATAATCCCAGTTAAGGAAAATATCTACAAAGCAAACATCGTTCGGTATATAACTTCTACAATATTGAACAAAATTGATAATATAAATTAATATCACTGCAGACAGGACTAAAAAATGTACTAATCCTGCTGAAACTCTGTCATTTGAAGAACGTCTGCGACTTCTCTCTAATGTTCGAGATGACTGGCATCCAAGTATAACAACCTTTCCAAAAAATTATCCACCACCATCAGAGGCTATTCGTAAGGTTGGTCTTTCGGTAGAATTGTCGGAAGGTGACATCACCCAGAGCGATAATGAGCTATATGCAATAGTTGAATCTAACACAATATCGAAAACTCAGAATTTTCCAGTACTTCCAGCAACGCCGGGGAAAAAATAACTACGCGCCGTACTATCGACCAATTTATAAAATTTTGCCATCAAAACATTCAGTGTTTGTCGAATAAAGTTTTAGATGTAGACTTGGCTCTAACAGGTAATAACCATTGTGACTTTTTATTATTGACAGAACATTGGCAAACCGCGCATCAATTAGATCAAATAAAATTTAAAAATTTTAGTTTATGTTGTAAATTTTGTAGGACTGAAATGAAGCATGGGGGGTGGCAATTTATAAACGGGATACATGTAGTCTTAAGTTTGATATTTGTGATGTGTCTGACTATTGTAGGGAAGGAATTTTGGAGTGTGCTTGTTTAAAAATTAATTCTGTTAACATTATTTTAATTGTTTTATATCGTCCACCAAATGTAAATTTTAGTGAATTTTTATCAATTTTTAGTTGTCTAGTAATGAAACTTGCACAGCCATCATACTCATTTGTAATAGGTGGTGACTTTAATATTAATTTTTTAGTTCCTAGTACAGACTTAAGCTGTTTTACAGATATAATGTCAACTTTTAATTTGGACTATATTATTAGAGACCCCACAAGAGTTACAGGAAAGTCTAGCACATGCATAGATAACTTCATAGTAAGCGCCGATACAGATTCACAAGCTACGGTAATTGATATGAGTCTTTCCGACCATTTTTCACAATTCCTCTGTGTGAGATTAGTAAAAGGTTTATTAAAGGAATCGACGAGTTTTATGTATAAAAGAATTACTTCTGAAGGTAATACTAAGCAATTTATTGATTATATAAGAGGGGAGAATTGGGCTGAGGTCTTTAATCAGACAACAGCAGAAAGTGCTTTTGATTCTTTCTCGGACACTCTACATTACTACTTCGAACTATGTTTTCCGATAAAAAAATGTTATTTTAAATCCAAGAAAAAAGTAAGCGGTTATATTTTATCCCCAGAATTAAAAAAATTAAAAGAGAAAGTCACATTATTTTTGGAGCTTTCAAAAGTTGATAATAAGTATAAAGAACCAGCAAAATATTTAAATAAAATCTACAGAGAGAAACTCAGGATTTCTCGGCAAGTGGAAAATGACAATAAAATACACAATTCAAGTAATAAATCAAAAACAATGTGGCAAATTATTAATAATCTCCAATAGAAAAATATTAACTTAAAAAAAGTAGAGTTTTTTAAAGGAGATGAACAAATAGGTAGTGGAGAAGTTGCCGAGGATTTTAATAAACATTTTATAATACCAAATTCCCATGGTGAGATTGTCTATGAATTTTTAAATTCGAATGTCCCTTGTTGCTAATCCTCAGTTTTCCTCTACCCAGTCTGTGAACCAGAGGTTTTAGCTTTGATGAATAGGTTGAAGAATTCAAATTCTAGTGGTCCTGATGGGGTTTCTAATAATATTCTTAAAAAATGTAAGTTTTACTTGTGTAGTGTTTTTACATATTTAATTAACTTGTCTTTCACTGAATGTGTGTTTCCCAAAAAGCTTAAACTTGTAGCGGTGATTCCTTTTATATGTCACACCTTAAAGAAATATTTGGAGTAGGTAAATATACAAATTTAATTGCATGTTTTAAATATAAGGACACGAACTCTACTGATAGTTACTTGTATAAAAAGGTTTTAAAATTCTCCAATTTATATGAATCAAAAATTAAGTCAGTGCGAGTCATAAAGAACAGCTTTATAAACAACAATTTTAGATACACAAAAAGAACCTTATGTGAATTATTGTACCTTTATATAAACACGCCTGTTACGCATGTTATTGCGCCACTTGTTTCTGTATTGTGTTTGGATAATTCTCAGATTGATGTTAGTTTAAACCTCGTTGAGGAAAATCGACAACATATGCCAGAGGGGGGCAATGATATAATTAGTTTGGATGACACAAATAATGATGTTTTTTTAGAGAGCAGCCTGACGACGATAATGTCACCTTAATGTTTTTAAATATCCAATCAGTCAGAGTAAAAATTGACGAACTTTCAATTCTACTGGATAATTTGAGATTTCCAAAAATAGTTTTACTGTGTGAACATTGGCTTAATATAAATGAACCAGTTTTTTTAATGAACTATGTTTTAGTTGATAAATATTGTAGAACAAATTTAAAAAACGGAGGTACTTTGATTTTTATACATAATCGTTTCCTAAACGAAAATAACTTTACAAAAATTAACAAATTTGACAATCTTTTAGAGGAGAAAATATTTGAATTTTCATTGGTGCATTGTACAAATTTGAATTTATATGTCATGTGCTTGTACAGAGCCCCATCGAGTGAACTAAGAAATTTCTTTACTAAGCTCGAAACCATCTTATTGGGATTTCCAATGAACTCAAGTATTATTATGTGTGGGGATCTAAATATAAATTTTTTAAATGCTCAAGATGTAAATACTCAGACTTTAAGTGGTCTGCTCAAAACATTCAAACTGCAAATGTTTGTCGATTGTCCAACTAGAATCACTTCGCATTCAGCAATGTTATTAGAATATATGTGTTGTAATTTATTTGCTAATGATGTACAATGTAAAATAGTAAATTCAGGAATTTCAGATCATGAAGCACTTTTCTGTAGATTTAAAATATGTACACGTAGGAATAGGATCAGAAACACTGTAGAAATGGGCAGACTGTATACAAGAGCAAATTACGAAAGGTTCGCACAATATTGTAGTGGTATTCCTTGGGATGACATTTTAGTAGCAGTGAATCCACTAGATAATTTTCATAAACAGCTTGTACATAGTTTTGATTTGTCGTTTCCATTCAGGAAAGAATGCATAAAAAAAAACCTTGGATTACTAAGGGTTTAAGGGTTTCAGGCAAAAATATGAGAGCTTTACACCATTTAAGGAAATATTTTATCAACCGCCCTTTTTTTGTAACTTATTTTAATGCCTATAGATCCACTTATAGGCGAACAATAAGGGTAGCCAAGCAAATTTATTATTACACTGTAGTTGTAGTTCCTACGTCAGTAAAATGTATATATGTTTATTTATTTATTGTGTAAATGTCCATAATTAAGGTTTTCCCACTAACTCAAGAGCTTGAAAAAGTGTTAATGTAACACGAAACGTTGCAATTGAAAATAGTGGTTTCACTTTAGATCTTATTGCAGTCCCATAACCCACGAATTCAAGTTAAAGTTCTCATAACAATGGATCTAATCTTTCAGCCAATCAACTGAATGATTTTTATTGTTCCGTGGCTGCAAACATGTCAAGTAAAATTCCAGAAAACAGAGATTTTAGAGTATATCTAAATCAAACAACCATCTTTGAATCGTTTTTCCTGGCACCCACAAATACAAATGAACTTAAAGAAGTACTATCTGATATAAAAAAGTCAAGGGCATCAGGATGGGATAATATATCAATTAAAATACTTAAAAAACTGCCAAACGAAGCAATGTTTGTTTTAGCTGAGGCCATTAATATTTCTTTTTCGACGGGAGAATTTCCTTCCTCTTTAAAAAAAAGCTGTTGTAATTCCGATTCATAAAGGTGGGGACTTGAATCGCCCAGAAAACTATCGACCGGTTGCTCTGCTGACAACCATGGGCAAAATAATAGGAAAATTGGTAAAATTGAACAATTTAAATGTAAATAGATTCCTGGGTATTTTGATTGATAATAAACTAAAATTTGAAGAACACATAAATAACCTTAGTTCAAAATTATCATCTAAATGCTATGCAATTAGAGTTATTAGCAACGAGTTAGATGGTTTAACCACCAGAAATGCATATTTTGCCCTGATTGAGTCGAACCTGAGGTATGGAATTTGCTTCTGGGGAGCCTGCTCAAGGCAGCTTTTCAATCAAGTATTTGTGCTACAAAAGAGAGCCATAAAGTACTTATGTAAGGCAAGGGTAAGAGACTCATGTAAGCCCCTGTTTTTAGATACAAAAATATTGACTTTACCTTGTCTTTTTGTACTGGAAACAGCTTGTTTGATGCACAGAAAATTCAAACATACTATAGGGGACCACTCAGTTCATAATACTCGGCAAATCTATAATATTGCTCTCCCTGTTCCTACCTCTACGCAGTGCCAAAACTCTATTATATACAATGGCAAAAAAATTTTCAATCACTTACCTGTTGGGATTCGGCAGATAAAGGATGAAAGGTTGTTTAGAAGGAAACTACAATCACTGTTAATTGTGCGGCCCTTTTATGACGTTAATGAATTTTTTCAAGAAAATTTTGCTTAAGAGTGCTTTTCAGTTTGTATTTCCTTGTTAAAATGTATATAGTCTTGTTCTTTGTAAAATCTTAGATGTTTATTGATGCTCTTTGTTTGTGTTTAGTTGTAAATATCATTTTCTGTTCCTCTACATTTATTTTAATTTTTAAACTATTTGACTTCAAATATGTATATTAAACTGTTGTAATTTTGAGTGTATTCTTTTTTACATGTAAGTACTTTATTTCAATTTTATCAAGTTAGCATTATTTTTGTTAAATGTATTTTGTGTTTCTTATTGAAACAGCTTTGTCAACAAAGTATTGATTTTAATTGGCAATAAAGCATATTTTGACTTTGACTTTGTTGTCGAAACTATCAAGATACGGTGTTCGAGGTCAATTTCTTCAATTGCTTGAATCTTACCTTGAAGAGCGTTTTCAATATGTAAAAATCAACAATGAAAATAGTACATTTAAACTTATACCTCAGGGCGTTCCCCAGGGTTCAATTTTGGGCCCCTTACTATATTTGATATTTGCTAATGACCTTATTTTTTATCTCTCTAAAGACACATCAGATATTTTTCCTGTTTGTTATGCGGACGATACTAACATTCTGATGATTGGGCCTGATCTACCGTCTCTTAAAGTTATCGCTGAAAATATTTATAGAAAAATAATATCCTGGTCAGAGAAGAATAATTTAATATTGAATAAGGCTAAAACGAATGTTCTTTGTTTTACACACTCAAAAAGACAAACTGACAATAGTGTTGCATTGTTTGAAAACTCACCTGACACGCTTGCGACCATAAGTGAAACGAGGATGTTGGGTGTGGTGTTTGACGACGGGCTTACATGGGCTACTCATATTGATGCATTATGTAGTAGGCTTTGGAGAACCTGTTATGCATTAAGCTATCTTAGGAATCACTGTGGTCAGGACACTTTGTTGACTTTATACTACGCTAATTTTCACTGTCATGTCAAATATGGCATTTTGATTTGGAGCAGACGGGTCTTTCTATTGCAGAAATACGCGTTAAGGATAATAGGGGGTCTTTCACATAGAGAGTCTTGCAGGACGCTGTTCAGGGGTTTAAAAATTTTAACAGTTTTTGACCAGTACATTCTGGAAGTATGTCTTTATGCATACAAAAATAAATTGCTACTTCAATCAAATAGACCATCCCACAATTACAATACACTTGCTAAAGACCTGCTGTTGCCCGATAGTCACCGTACGTCTTTTTTTCAGAAAGGCACTTTATATGCTGCTTGTAAATTTTATAATGCACTTGATGATGATATTCGTAAGTCCCGCAGTATTCCTATTTTCAAAAATAAAGTCAAGAAATTGCTTTTGGGAAAAAATTGTTATTCTTTTCAGGATTTTTTTGTATAACCTGACATGTTTTTGCTTTGTTTTTTTTTGTACCTTTGACTTTTTCTCCAATTATTGTACAGTGTATATTTTTTTGTATGTTGCACTTTTCAATTGAAGAAATAAAACATTATTATTATTATTATTATTATTATTAATGAAATTAATGTCTTCAATCTAGAGAACTACTTGACAGCTGGACATTCATCTCGATCAGCATCCAAAGGTGGTGGTACAGCAATACTTGTTAGGGATAAAGTTGACTTCTCTGAAATCGATACCCAAGAACCTTTCAATATAGAAAAATGTATAGAAATTTGTGCAGTTTTACTTAATAAATTTACAATTGTTGTAGTCTATATTTATAGGTCACCTACAGCTGGCAACTTTGACAGTTTTTTATCTACATTGGAAGGAGTAATTAATCATTTAGGCCACGACAAGCGTATTGTTCTGGCAGGTGACTTCAGTGTGGTCTTTGGAGCGGGTAACCGTGAGTCTATGGATGTCATTGACCTCCTTGATACTTACGGATTTGTGGGGCTCATAACTGGGGTGACTCGTGGAGGCGCCTGTTTGGACAATGTATTTGTTAACTTTGATCATAACTGTTTTCTCTGCAGATAATGTGGAATACAGTCTTTCTGACCATCTTGGACAAGTTGTCAATTTCAGATCTACATCTCAGCCCAAGAATCCAAGTATAAACATATTTAGGCCGATTACCCAACTGGGCTTACATAATTTCTACCATATATTAGGAGTCTCCTTGGGATTTTGTGGAAGACATAAGTGTGGGAGCTGTTGGGAGGTTTGACCATTTTATGGAGTTGCTGGATGGGGCATACCAGCAGTAATTTCCTGAGAAGACATACAGGACAAGACCTAATCAGCCAAATAGTGTAAGAGGTATCATAAAGTGAATGACTTGAATGAATATAGAAGAGTAAAAGGTATAGGTAGTTCAAGCAATCCAGTAAAGTGTATCTGGAACATCATAAACTGTAAAAGGGGGGAAGGTAAAAAAGAAAGTAACTGTCAGCCTGCTCCACAAGAATTTAACAATTTTTTTAATAATACTGCTAAAAATCTAATTAAAAACATTCCTACAAGTAATATAGATCCACTAATTTATCTGGAGAATCTTCCAAAATGCAGTAAATTGTTTGAATTCAGGGAAGTAACTTATATTGAAGTAAGAGATATTATCAATGGCTTAAAAAATGAAAAAAGTTCTGACATATATGGCCTAACAGTTAATATATTAAAGTCAGTAAAAAACTTAATTATTGTCCCTCTAACAAAACTGATAAATAGATGTATGCAGGAGGATATTTTCCCGGATAAGCTAAAAAAAGCCTTAGTAACTCCAGTCTTTAAGAGGGGTGATGCCAATCTTGTCAGAAACTATAGACCCATTTCATTATTGCCTATTGTCTCTAAAGTATTTGAGAAAGCACTATCTACTCAAATAATTCACTTCCTTGAGAATAACAACCTATTCTCTAGCTCCCAATTTTGCTTTAGGCAAGGCAAGGGTACTGTGGATGGTGTTTTGCGGTTTCTGGGGGATGTCATGGATGCTTTTGAGGACAGTCAAATCCCTCAGCCCATTTCTGTGACCTAAGCAAAGCCTTTGACTGCGTCTCTCATGAGCGTCGCCTCAGCAAACTAAAATACTATAACTTTAGTTTAAACAGCCTAAATTTAATACAGCCCTATCTGGAAAATTGGTACCAGACTGTTCGACTAGGTGGAGTGTTATCAGCAACTACATTGCTAGATATTGGTGTTCCCCAGAGATCAATTATGGGCCTGGTGTTGTTCCTAATATATATAAATGATTTGCCTGCAAGTCAGCCATTGGAAAAATGTGTGCTGTTTGCTGATGACACAACACTCTACACAAAGGGAGCACTGAACATACAAAGACTTGGCCAACTTTTGTAACAACTTCTTCATATCAGTCGGTAATGATATGGCTAAAAAAATACCGCCAGCCAGGGAACCAGAATGTATTAATAAAGAACCATCTTCATCACTTTTCTTAAAACCGATAAATAAAAATGAGATAATAAAACACATAAATACACTCAAAAACAGTTCGGCTCCTGGCAAGGACGGGGTATCAGTAAAAATTATAAAATCGGTGCATGCCTATATTTTGGATCCTTTATTACATATAATAAACTTAATTTTTAAAACTAGCATTGTACCTTTAAGATTTAAAACAGCTTTAATAACCTATAATAATAATAATAATAATAATATCTTTATTTCCAACAAAATCATTTTTTACAATGACAAAGAAACGTCAACAAAAAAGTGGATTACAACTTGCATACCAATGTATATAAATTATTTTAATATTAGACACAAAAATTTACAAACAGATTAAAATTTTTTTAAAAATTTACAGATTAAAATTTTTTAAAAAATTACAAATGGCACTAAGATCTCTATACTTATCTTAAACTTAAAATATTGTAAATACAATAAAATAAAATAGATACAATAAAAAAACTTTTGGTAATGGTAATTAAAATTCAAATTTAAATGAATAAAAGCACTTACTCTGCAAGTACCTTATCACAGCCTTGCGGAACATATTAGTACTTGCAGTACTTGATATATTGTTTGGTAGTGACTTAAAAGCTTTTATAGCCTGATAGTAAGGGCCCCTTTCGAAAAATATTGAGTTGTGTGAGGGTACACTAAGACCATGTCTGTTTCTAGTTACAACCGTCATCGATTCAGAATAAAAATCTATGTTGGTATAGAATAGATGAGGATTTTTTTTACAAACAGTACCAGTGCCAAGAAATATAGTGATGGTACTGTTAAAATACCCAGATTACTAAAATGAGGTTTACAAGATGTTTGAGGATGCAATCTGAGAATA
Source organism: Kuschelorhynchus macadamiae (assembly GCA_030620095.1). Classification (NCBI taxonomy): domain Eukaryota; kingdom Metazoa; phylum Arthropoda; class Insecta; order Coleoptera; family Curculionidae; genus Kuschelorhynchus; species Kuschelorhynchus macadamiae. The sequence continues at coordinate 84,854 of JAUTXW010001294.1, forward strand.
CATCTGATGATACGCTTTTGTGTTTTAAATATATTATTAGCATATTTTGAGGAACCCCAAAATACAATACCATAGCTTATGATGGATTGCACGCAGGCGAAATAGAAAATGCGAATACTCTCTATGAAGAGTGAATTTCTAATTCTGCGTATTAAAGCGCAAAAGCTATTCAACCTAGATTGAAGAGCCTGGGTATGAACCTCCCAACTCAAAGTCGGATCAATGATGACCCCCAGAAACTTGATGCTGTTAAGTTCAGGGATAGATTTACCGTTCAGTTTAACATATAAAGAGTAGCTTTTTAATGATGTTTTTTCAAATGTTAGTAGACCAGTCTTGTCGGCGTTTAAAGTTAGGCAATTACTCTGGCACCATCTCTGCATTTGCTCCGCTGCACTCGAACATCCCCCAGACAACTCTGCCACGGAGCCATATCCCAGCATTACGGATGAGTCATCTGCATACTGACACACCAGTCCCGAGGGAAATCCATCCTTGAGGCTGTTCGCATACAGCAAAAACAAAATGGGACCCAATATTGAGCCTTGAGGGACACCTTGCCTCATTTCAATAGCCTTTGAGAAATATTGCTTGCCATCCTCAGTGACACAGACACAATGTTGTCTTTCTGCGAGATATGAACTTAATAATGCGGCACTTGCTCCTCTCAGTCCATATGCCTCTAGTTTGGCCATCAATAGCTGGTGATCAATGGTGTCGAAGGCTTTCGAAAGGTCGAAGTATAAGCCTGCAACTTTTTCATTCCTGTCTACCATTTCTGTAATGTAGGTTATTGCTTTAAAAACTGCCATTTCTGTAGATCTACTTGGTCTAAAGCCATATTGGTTGTCGCTTAGGATATTGTATTTATGTAAAAAACTCATTAATCTTGTATATATTGCTCTTTCAAAAACCTTTGACATCGATGACAATAGTGACACCGGCCTGTAGTTGCTTACTTCATGTGGTTTTCCTTTTTTAAAAATAGGGACTAATTTTGCCTCTTTCAGCTTTGCAGGGAAAATACTAGATATGAAACTCTCATTCATTGTATTGACCAATGGAGTACAAACAAACTCGGCTGCATATTTCAAAATGCATACTGGTATCTCGTCAAGTCCGGCAGAAAATTTGTTTGGAAGGTCCATCATAATTCTGTATAATTCAGATTCATCTACAGGTGTGAGAAATAGAGTTTGGTTCTGACTAATTTTAGGTTGCTCTTTTGAGCTTAAATGAGTATTGACAGGTGTGTTAAAGTGCTTGCTGAACAGTTCAGCAATAACCAAGGGATCTTCTGTAGTCCCCTCTAACCTAGAACTTAATGAGATTTTAGCATGTGATGTTTTTTTGTTAGTTTCAACTTTAAATATATTCCATGCTGACTTAACCTTATTATTAGAATTAGATATTTTATTATCGTTAACACATTTCTTATAATTTGATATAAACTTTCTATATTCTTTTCTTTCTGCTTTATATTGATTATAGATGACCATATTATTTGTTTGCCGATACCAAACATAAAGGTCCTTGATATAAGCAGAGTATTCTTTTATTTCAGCACTTACCCAATTCTGATGGGAATCCTTGGATCTCTATCCACAAAGCGGGTAATAAAAATAATATTAATAACTACAGACCAATAAGTGTCATTAACAATTTTGGGAAGTTGTTTGAAAAATGTCTTAAACAAAGAGTAATGGAATTCTTTTCCGATTTAGGAATCTTGTCTAAAAAACAATTTGGTTTCGTGGGAGGAACCAGCACTTGTGATGCGATGTATGAATTAGTGGATCAAATAACTTCAAAACTCAACAATGATATGTTAATTAAAACACTTGAAAAAAGTGATATCAGGGGTTCCGTGTTGGACATCTTTAGGTCATATTTAACAAATTGAAACCAATTTCTAAAAATAAGTAACTCATTAAGTGATCCTCTTAAAACCACTATTGGTATACCACAGGGAACCATACTAGCGCCAATACTATTTATCATTTACATCAACTCAATGAAATTTCTTAATATTGAGGGTTCCATCATTTCATATGCGGACGATACTGTTCTAGTTTTCTCTGGCAGAGACTGGAACAGTACTAGGGATAAGGTAGCCAACAGCTTAGCTATTATTAAGAATTGGCTAGATTTTAACAAACTTACTTTAAATTTAGATAAAACCCATTATATAGCCTTCACATCTACCAATGTAAATCGACCTAATTTTTCCAACATCCAAATAAACGAGTCAAACACCACAATAAAAGAGGTTTCTAACCTAAAGTATCTGGGCATAATTATTGACTGCTATTTAAAACGGGATCACCACCATTTTAAAACTAACAAATAGCCTTAGAAAACTTATATATAATTTTATATTTTGCGAGAAATCCTTTCTAAAAAGCTTTTGTTCATTGTTTATAAGGCATTGGTGGAATCTTTAATAAAGTATGGAATCGTTGTTTGGGGAGGACTTTATTCTTCTGCCTTGACACAACTCAATGTGACACAAAATTACAATCTTAAAGTCATAAACAAAAAAGAAAAATTATTCTCAACAAACCTTCTCTACCATGAAACAGTCTTTAATGTTAGATCCCTATATATTCATTCTGTTTGTTCCTATCTCCATAAGATTGAAGGTCTTAGGAAGTATGTAAATCACTGTCATTTAACTAGAAGTAGAACACTTAATAAGTTGCAAGTTCCTATTAGTCATAAAAATATTAACCAAAGATTTATTGGATACTTAGGACCAAAATTCTATAACTTATTCAAAATTCAAAACATGCTTTATTGTCAGAAGTAAAACTCATTGACAAAGCTGAGAAACAAAATACAATTTTAAAAGAACAACAAATTATTTGCCTAAAAAAATAACACAAAATAACATACAAGAAGCAAGCTTTTAGTTGGTTCATAATAAATTTCCAAAAAGAAAAGAAAAAAAATAAACACTCAAATAATTAAGCACCTAAATAATGGGGACCAATATAAATAATTATAATTATATGAAAAAACGAAATATCAATTAACATAAATGTAAAAATGAACTAATACAAACGTAAATAAATAAATAAATAAAGTAAAAATAAACAATACATAAATTTGTCAAGAAATAAAATTGTAAATATGTTAAAATACATCACAAAGTTAAAAGAAAAAAAATTTTTTTTTGAAGATTTAATAATAAAATCAATTAAAATGTTTTTGGAAAAACTCTGACACACTATAGAAGGGCTTATCAATTAAAAATGATTTAAGTTTGTTTTTAAAAAGGCGTTCACTCTGTATCTGCCTGATGCTCACTGGCAAATGATTAAAAATGGCTTTGCTATTATATATTACAGATTTTTTTGCTTGAGATGAGTGCGGAATAGGCAGTGGAATACTGTTGGAACAACGAGAAACTCTTTCTGGGGAGGAATTAATCTCAGTTTTAAATTTCTTATGCATAAGACATGAGGTCTCAAGGATAAAAATACATGCTAGCGTTAAAATTTTTTCACAGACAAATAATGGTCTACAAGAGTCCTGGACATTAGCTTTACATAAATATCTTATTGCTCTTTTCTGCAACACAAAAACACTATTAAAGAGCTGCTCTGTGCATGATCCCCAAAAACAAACACCATGCCTTAAATGGGATTCTATGAGAGCAAAATAAGCACTTCTGGCAATTGTAGGGTCAAGCTGGTTGCTAATAACTCTCACAGCATAACAACCAGATGCTAACTTAGGACATAATGCAATTATATGGGCTGCAAACTTTAGGTCATTGTCAAGCCAAATACCCAAGAATTTATTTTCCTTTAAGTTTTTTAAGGGTTTGCTTTCAAGAATCACATCACTTAGATGACACTTAAACGACATCACACAGGTTTTGTCAACGTTAAGGGTCAAGTAATTGGCATCGCACCATTGTTTAATCTTTATTAAATCAGAAGTAATCAAATCGCTAAGTTTATTATGATCACTATTATGCCACAACACAGTGGCATCGTCGGCAAACAAAACAAAACTTACCTGCTATGTCCAAACTAACTATATCATTAATATATAATAAAAATAAAACAGGCCCAAAACTGACCCTTGAGGCACACCACAAGTGATTGTTTTCTGGCTAGAAGTGCAGCCATCATGTGAAACACATTGAACTCTGTTGGTTAGATATGATTCAAACCATTTCAGACAATTGCCTCTAAAACCATAAATTTGTAATTTTTCCAAAAGAATGTTATGATTGACGCAGTCGAAAGCTTTGGACAAGTCGCAGAAAACTGCAGCAGCTGATTCCTTATTGTTCAGACACAAGTAAAGAGATTCCAGAAAGGAGAAAATTGCTTCAGTGGTATTTTTTCTCGGCTGAAAACCGAATTGTGCTGTACTCAGAATCTTGTGCTTTTCCATAAAAGTGATCATACATTTCTTAACAAGTTTCTCGACAATCTTTGATAATGTTGGCAAAAGGGCAATGGGTCGGTAATTTGATATTAAAGTAGTATCTCCACCTTTAAACAGAGGTATAATATTAGCTTTTTTTAGGCAACAGGGGAACATACCCGACACAAAAGACACATTAATAACCTCAGATAAAACATTTAACACATTACATGGAAGTTCCAAAAATATTTTCACCGCCACTCCGTCCCAGCCCGAAGAATTTTTATTTTTTATTTCAGTAAATATTTCCTTTAATTCAATTGGAGTTGTAGGCTCCAAAAAGAAGGAGTGCAAAACTTTATGTTTATTCATATAGAAACTGTGATTAGGTTTGTTAACTATTTTATTAGCCAAACTAGCTGCTATAGAACAGTAAAATTCATTAAGGCTCTCCGATGATACTTTCGTACCAGCATGATGGCAATTATTTTTTTCACGGAGTTCATTTACTATTTTCCATGATTCCTTCAGTTTGTTTTTAGACTTTTGTAGTCTGCCTCTATAATAGCATTGTTTTGCAGCTTTAATTGTCCTTCGATAGATGTTACGGTACTCATTAAAATACTCACAGAAGCTGTGATTGTAAATATAGTACTTTCTAAGGTAATGTAAGCATCGTAAGTTTTTTGATGAAATTTTAATGCCTTGTGTCACCCAAGGTTTTTTATTTTTTATCTTTATATTTACAATAGGAAAAGCTTTATTGAAAATCTGAACAAGTCTGGTATGAAAAAGCTCCAGTGGATCCTCAGAATTGAGTACACTTTGCCAACAAGCACCACGACATAAACATGCAAATCTGTCATAGTTTTTTCTAGAAAAAAGTCTGCCCTTCCTACTATGCCTACTCATTAACTTATGTTTAATTTTAAATGTACACAAAGTAGCTTCATGATCTGAAACACCAGCACTGACAACCTTACAATCAAAGTCACCTGATACAAAATTTGAACAAACATAATCAATCAAAGTTGCAGAGTGTAAGGTTATTCTTGTTGGATATGTAACATGCATTTTTAAATTATAAAAGAGCAACAGATAATTCAAATGTTGGGTGTTATTATCACAGGAGGCTAGATAATTCACATTAAAGTCACCACATACAATGATACGAGCATTAACAGGGAATTGGGAAAGTACAGTTTCCAGCTTAAGTAAGAAGTAATTAAAATTACTGGATGGCGCTCTATAGAGACCAAAAATATATAAATTTAACTTTGACAAGAAAATAGTGGAAAATTCAAATACTTTCTCCTCAAGCAAAGTATCAAATGTTGTGACACGTTCAAAATCACCAGAATTAAATAATTGCTCGTTAACAAAGATAATAGTGCCGCCGTGACTATACTCAGAACGACAGTATCTGTCAATAACAAAATAGCCTGGCAGAAAGATAGGTTCATTGCCTTTTAGCCAGTGTTCACACAAAAATACTATACTAGGATAATTAAGACAACCCAGAAATACAAACAATTCATCAAGCTTCGACCTAATAGACTGGACATTCAAAGACATTAAAGTGAGACAACTGTCTCCAATTGTGGTCCTAAAAAAGTTTCCTGTAAATAAATGTTTAAAGTTGACTCGGAAGCTTTGTCACTGCTGTCCAAAATGTAGTTTTCTTGAATTGCCTCAGTTAATTTTACAAATAACAAATTAAAACCTCTTTTGGGAGAATCAATAATGGTAATCAAATTATATGTAAAGCTTTGTTTACCCATTGGTAGACCCCGAGTGTCATTAAAGTCCAAGAAGGATATCTTACCCTGTGAGTACTGATTCAATTTTAACACAAAATTGTGCAATTTATTATTATATTTAAAAATATCATTATTAATTCTAGTATTATTATTTAAAAAAAGAATTGAAATTAATATAATATTGGTATGGCTGAGAGAACTAAATATATCATTATATTTTTTGAAAGAATAAGATTTTTTTTTTTAAGTCATTAAAACCTGCTAAAATAATTACATAATCATCAAAAATAAGATCCTTTGTAAAAGCCTCAGCATTGCCCACTACATTGCCAAAACTTGCATATGGCTTGATAATTGTTTGCACCTCAAATTGTTTGCAGCTTTCTCGTATGTACCTATTTACATTCCGACCACATTGGTCACAAAGAAAAACAATCTTACTCCTATTTGAGGTTCTAATTTCAAAAGGTTTTTTATTTAAAATATAATCGTTATGCTGAATGAGACTATCAGCTAATGTTCCTTGAGCACGTTCTGCAGGATTCGATAAATGGTCCATATGGATAATATTACTTTGGTAAATATTACCAGGTAATATTAAAGAAATAAAAAATCTGAAAAAGTTTAACTTAGCCTGTAGGAACTATATTTTTGTAAAGAACACAAAATTTATTACTTTGTTATAAAAAAAAAAAAAGAAAAAACCTCTAATAGTTTGTTATTAAATTGTTTTTTTTTTTGCATATTGTTATAGTTTAAGTTACATACATTTATAATATTATTTTCTATTTTGGCACATATAGCTGTTAATTCCGCTAGGTGCCTTCTGTTAGTGCCACCTGACATTACATTAAGAGTTATTATTAATATTGTAATGATATGTATTACTATTGAATTAATTTAATAAGTGAAATGAAAATGAAATAACATTAAATGTTTTCCAGTTATATGGTAACTGATTTCCCCCAAAACGTTATTGAAGAAATTCCACAGAAAAGTTTTAGCTTTTGTTGGGAATGATTTAATCATTAAATATGATATATCATGCAGACCTGTAGCTGAGAGTTTTTCATCTTTGAGACTGCATTCCAATTCTTCCATGGTAAACAACTTTATGCTTTCACACTGTCTTAAAGTAAAAAGAGGGTTTATATCCACTACCGACATTTTTTTAAGAATACTAATTATGATATTGTCATCAATTATGTCTTTATTAAATTTATTTATTTATTTATTTGCAAATTTTACGGGTACATCCCATTTTATTACAAAAGTACTATGTATCTATGTTTACTTAGAAACTATTTGAGACCTATTTAAACAGAAAGTCCGCATTATGTGGCGATGAGCAAATCACATCACAGTGACATACTCAAAATATGTAAGGCTTTTCTTTTTACATAATTCAAGCCAGATGAAAAAAAGTCAAGCTCTTCATGCTGATTCGCAAATCTCATTGCCCTTGTAATAGGTGAATGGAAACCAAAATTGGTATTATGGTGTTCAATATAAAAAAGTTCAGTTCTTCTAAGCGATCTATATGGTACATACAAGTTAATCAGCCGTAGAAGAGCTGGACATCTCACCCGGCCGTTTAAGAGGTTAAACAATAGGCTCACATCGTTAACAGTTCTTCTGTTGGTTAATTTATCTAACTTAAGGATACTACAGATGTGTTCATAATTATGATCAACAATGATAATATTTAATTTATAGGCACATAGCCTGAGAAATCTGTTTTGAACTTTTTCTATACTATACTTATAAACTTCATAATTTGGCGACCATATCACAGAGGCATATTCTAGTACAGATCTTACTAGAGTACAATAAATTAGTCTTAATGAATTAACAGATAAATCTCCGCTGGTTCTCTGGATAAAACCTATCAATTTGCTTGATTTAGCAGTCACTGAATTAATATAGTCACTGAATGAGAGACGATAATCAAAAATCACTCCAAGGTCTTTCACTGTGTTAACTCTATCCAGAGGCGCACCAGCAATATTATAATATGTATTGAATTTTAATTGTCATTTAAAAAAGCTAATGTAACTACATTTACCAGTGTTAAGAGCTAGTCCGTTTACTCTTAACCACTCCACAAATCGGTCCAGGTCCGACTGTAAGGCATCCGAATCGACAGTGGATTCAATGTCTTTTTTACATTAAAAAATTTCTTAATTGTATTCCATATGTAATTTATGTTTGAATTTCTATTAAGGGAGTGGCACAATTTTTTGAATTTGAATAAATTTTGTGGTTGCTATAACCCTTTTGGCCTGAATAAAGTTGTAAATACATGGATTGTCTTTTAGTTTTTTCAGGGCTAAAGTTCTCGCTTCAATCAGCATAGTACAATCGGCATCGCATTATGGGTTCTTTGTTTTTGCTGAAATATTACAGGTTTTCATAAGTATAGAATCGGAAGCAGCCTCGTTAACGATTTCCTCAAAAATGCTAAAATCTGTGAGGTTATCAATGTCTAGCAAAGACAGAACAAGATTATTCTGGAAAGTTACTAAATCGGCTTTATAGTGATTTTGAATTTGGGAAGTTTCTAGAAATGGTGACTGATTTGTTGTAGAACTATAGTTGATTGTTACCATGGTTGGCAAATGGTCGCAGTTTCCACAGTTGGGAAGTACACTGCAGTGCAGTTTACGTTTAATGCCAGATGAGGGGTTGCAATAAAGTTGCAGACCCATCATTAAGAATATTGAAGTCATTATTATAAATAAAGTCATTGATCTTTCTACCACCATTGTTGGTAACAGAACTATCACACAAGGGGTGATGAGAATTAAGGTCGCCCATCAAGAGGTAATTTTCTGGTGTGGGGAATATATTTTTTAAAATATTTTCATCTATACTCATATTAGAATTTCAATAAACATTAACAATATTTAAATTTTGAATTTTAACCCTTATATATTGAATAGTATTACTATCATTTTTTAATTGGAGAGAATTTAATATTATTTTTTATACAGGTGGCTACGCCACCATAACCACACTGTCTGTTGTCTTAAAATTATAAAGTTTTTTAAATGAAAATTATGTTCTTTTTTTAACCAGGTTTCGTTTAATAAAAGTATATCAGGATTATATTTATGTATTATATTCGAAAGATTTATTTATATTTATACTATGCATATTCCATTGTATAACTTTTATTTTCATGTATTACTATTAACAATATTCATCAGAGGGTGCATCTAAGTCCATATTATTATTTTCATCTAAATTAATATGATCGCTAATAAAGTTTTTTAATATTATTTTTGTATCATATGAAATTTTACCTATATTTTCTTGAATAAGTTCTAACAATTTATCAAAGGGTTGCACTGGCATTATTTTTTAATTAAGGTTTTCTTGTGCACTACCGCTAGGGATGTTTGTTCTATTACTAGAAAAAGGAGAAGTCGAAGGCATGTTCTCTCTGGTTGGTCTCCCATTTGAGGTATATAATACCTCTTGATGTGCTGCTTTATCATATTCGTTCATTATGATTCTTTTTTTAGTGGGTTCTTTAGATATTATTTGTTGATAAGTTCGTTTATTTTTAGAGTTGAAGTCCATGATTCTTCTTTGCGAAACTTCAACTTGTATCTTTATTTGATGGGGTATTAAAATTTCTTATAGCTGGGAAGTCGTGGGGGGTATAAATAAGATCATTATTTTTTACCATTTTTTGACGATGCTTTATTTGTGTCTACAAAAGACATATTTTAATATGCCATAAGTTTTTAAATGTTTACCTGCCTAATATATTCAGGGCATTTTTTTATATGTCGCTTTATGGGTTTCTCTACAAAAGTGACATAATGCCTGACAGGAATAAGAAACAGGGTCTTTTGATGTGACATGATCATTTTCATTAATATGAGCAGAGCAATTGGGTGACTGGAGGCATGTATATAGATACTGGCATTGACAATTTATTATAGAAAACTACATTTCTTGGGATTAGGGTTCCGCTAAAAGTAAAGAGAACAGTTCCAGTTGGAACTTTCTCCCTTTTTCTGTCTTTTATAATGTTTCTAGATAGACTAACTGAATCAAGATGGCGGCCGAAGATGGATAGTCGTCTGAGACGGAGGAAAGATATATGTGTTTTCACTGTAAAACAGTTGTTGATTTAGTAAAGTGTTTTAAATGTAAAAATGTTTTTTTATCCTGCTTGTATAAATCAAACCGCGCAAAAGAAAAAGGCAGTTTGTCGCCATGAAGCGGAAAATAAGGATAGCGAAGACGTAACCTCAAACCCTGTTGATGCAGTTGCAACAAAATCTACAAAACCATACAGCCAAATTCTAAAAAATGTTCAAGAGTTAGATAAAAATAACAAGAATGTTACCAAGGGACAGAGCACTGGAATTAGACCTGTTTTCGATAACAAACAGGTTGGGGCAACAATTCACCAAGCCCAAACTGTAAATAAAATGGTTGAGTTACAACAACTAACTGAACAAATTGATAATGATTCAGGAGGTTGGCAGTTCACAAAAAAGCAGCGAAATAAACGTTTTATGGTTGGTGCAAACAATGAGTACAATAATGATATTTAAGCTGTTCCAAAGTTTGTTCAGTTCAGTTAGATTGACAAACAAAAATCTTTTTTGGCTTTTTCACAACTCAAACAAACTGACATTTTAAAATTTTGAAATAAATTCTTTTCTATTATTTAATGTTTCTGTCTTACGATCGGCTCACTGATGAGTCCCGATAGGATGAAAGTATTTGTACAACTACTATGTGTTTATAAAAACTTAAAGTAAATGACAGAATTTCTTATGCTTGCTTAAATAATATTGTTTATATTATGTATCGAAACATTCCGTATACAGACTAGTCTAAATGTTGAGATATGTAATTTTAATAAATATTTGTATCAATCAATTTAAAATTAAATACTTTGAGTTGTGAAAAAGCCAAAAGATTTTTGTTTGTGATACTGTATATTGTCTCTGTATACTGGACACCTGATAGAAAGAAATAAAGAAAGAAAGAAAGAAAGAAATCCTTTTATTTCTACAGACATAACAAATACAAAGAGAGAAAAAAAAATACATCTGAGAAATACGCATTAAAAATGGTAGTCTGTTGTATAAAATTGTCAAGCTATGGTATCAACAAATATATAAACAAAGACATACATAAAAAAAGAAAACAGACAATATTTAGCTTAAACAAAACATTAAAACACTTAATGAATATGAATATGCAGTTGCTACAATGAGATCAAGTCTACAATATAGTAACAACTCAACACACTAATTTCCAAAGTTCAAGAACTCTGGGATAGAATAAGGTTCTACCAAACACAGATGCTCTTTTAAGTTATAGAGAAATTTTCTTTTATCATCAACGATAGATTTAATGTTGCATGGTAGACTATTAAATAGTTTAATACTACTATACAATGTACCCTTTTCATACAAAGTTGTTCGATGTTTAGGGTAGTTATAATTTAGAGATCTAGTGCTGTAGCTGTGGTTCTTAACCAGCTCATTGAAAGTACCAGGATTGCTAGAGAGAAATTTCATACACTCATATATATATACACCACATATAGTCAAAATTTTGTTTTCTCGGAATACACCACGGCATGAGTCCTTAAAGCCCATCTTAATATTATATCCATATCTGACGTTCCTCCCCATATCACAATGCCAAACTTAGCCAAAGAGTGGAAATTAGCAAAGTAAACCGTCCTAAGGACATCTGAGTTAACACTTTTTGATAAAATTCTAAAAGCATATGTAACAGAAGAAAGTCTCCCTGAAAGGTATACGACATGGTGACTCCAGCTCAGTTTATGATTTATGACAACTCCCAGAAATTTAGTAGAGAATCCCAATTGAACTATCTCATTCTCCAGCATCATCTGGTTGGGAAGCTCCCTAACACCGCCACTAAAAACCATATATTCTGTCTTATTATTGTTAAGAATCAACTTATTTTCATTAAAGTAGCTTTTGGCGCGATTTACTATATTTTTACTTTTCTTGAACTGCTTCAAAAGATTTGCCTGTAACCAGAATATTTGTGTCATCAGCAAAGCACAAAATTGTTTCAGTGTTTTCATTGAAAGCAATATGGTTAAGATCATTAACAAATATTATGAATAATAGCGGTCCGAGGACACTACCCTGTGGCACACCAACAGTCAAGCTCATTGGCTCTGATCTTACTGATCCAGGAGAACCGCTTAGCTCCACGGATTGCTGCCTATTTGACAGATACATAGCAAACCATTCCAGTGATTCCCCCCGTATCTGTATAGCTTGTCTAACAGTATGCTGTGATCAATGCAATCAAAAGCACGAGAGAGGTCCAAAAAAATTCCACAAGTCAGGACACCAGTCTCCACTCTGTTGAGAACAAAATCTGTAAACTGAAAGAGAGCAGTTTCTATTGAGTGATTTTGCAAATAAGCATGCTGGTGACATGAAAATAAATTACAGCTGACAAAAAAGTTACGAAGGCGTATATTCATTGCATATTCAAATAATTTTGAAAAGCATGTAAGCAAACTTATTGGTCTGTAGTTGTTAAAATCTTTTTTGTCCCCTTTCTTGTAAATAGGTTTTACAATTGCATGCTTTAAGCCATCAGGAAATATACCACTTGAAAATGTCAAATTTATTAAAAAACTCAGAGGCTAATTTTCTCTTCAATTGCTTTGACTCTTTCCTTAGCTTCCTTAGTTTCCTTTAGGCTCACTTGCCTCGACTGTTTGAGCTGCTCAACATTATCTTCAACTGCCTTCATTCTCTGTCTGATTTCTTCCACGCTAGGTTGGGACTTAATTTCAGACTTTACACTAGATAGTTCTTGTTCAATGGTGCCAATCTTTTTGCTCAATTCAGTCATATTCTTATAGAATTTAGTGGCACAGTCAGGGCAAAAGTGAAAAAGAGATCTTGCCTTCATAACAAGAACTCTTACTTCTGATGCTGAGGTTCCAGCACACTCTGCACAAATCACGTTGGTACAGATGTCACAAGGAGAACCAAAGAGCTGTGTCTTATCCTCCTTCATAATACAATCTCTTTTGCATTTGTAACAGCAAACCATGCTGCAGTATTAAGAAATTACTTCAAGAGAGCAGGCAACACTGAGCCCAAGAGGCAGATTTAAAATAAACACTATTTTTTGGTGAAAGCTGAGGCAAATGATTGAATAAATAGTTGAACAAATAATGATTTCCTATCCAGCAGGTAAGAGGTAAACAAACACTATGGTGTCGGAAATAATTTTCCTCAAAACATTCTCAATAACTACACTCAGGCTGCTGCAAACATGCACTGATGAACTAGAAGGTCTGTTTTAAAAATTTACTGCATAAAAACAATTATTTTTGGCCAATTTCACACTAAAAACGTAATTTTTACACACATGTAGAAAATAAACAACAACACTTCATAGTGTGGGGGAATTTGGAATATATACTATAACAACAAGGATAGTTGACAGTGAGAGTAAGACTGACCATTTAAACTCACTCAGAATATGACATTTATCCACATGTATGAATCACAGGACCCTAAATGGCTTTTGTTCAATTATGCCACTTTAGGGTGCACGCATATTTCAGATATGATTTTAGCATGTGATTTTATGGCTTTAATGATCATTTTATCAACGAACCTGGGCTAACCTAATGCTAACGAGACATATCCACCTAACAGTATTGTTAAAAAAAAACCTTGTTTTAATATATAACCTAACCTAATCCATATTTTTATTAATTATAAGTAAAAAAATACTGAAATTAATAACGATAATAAAACCAAATAAATGCCCAATTTCCCTTCCCACAAAATATATGTAGAACTGGTTGCCTACTTAATGTAAAACTGACTCAAAATATTTTGGCTTTGGACAAAGCTACTAACTCAGTGACTTGTTCTTATTTTAATTGTATTCTTAGCACTCAATCTTTTTTATGTTCACTGTCTATTTTATATTATTTTGTATACCTACAACTAATTTAATTCTGTATTGTTTGTAATTTGTCATATACCATAGTATCATTTAGAATTGTATTCTATAGTGTGCTTCTTCTTAATAAATAAATAAATAAATTATGTTAGAGAATTATTCATATTATATATATAAATAAAATGTGTTAAAAGTGCCTTAGTGCGACTTGACAATCAATTCTAATTTGTATTATTTTGTCAAAAACTGTAATGCATCCACGCTTTTTTTTACTTTACTGTAGTAAATCTGTGGTAAGCTTTCTAATAAAAGAAAAAAAATAAAAAATTGAGATTAAATTGTACCAGAACCTAAGTATTTTGTTATATAGTTAATAGCAGGTTAGGTGCCGAAGGCTATTATTGTTAGGGCCAAACATAAAAATCTGAACAGTTGAATCACTAGGTTAATCAGTACTGGGTCCCAAAGTCATCATCTTTATAGCCATAACATAAAAACCCTTACAGTTGAATCACTAGGTAAAATGACAATGGATTAGCACCAGGTTAGGCACCGAAGGCATCATCATTAAAGCCATAAAAATGGTACAGCTCAATTGCTGGCAAAGTAGAGGCAGCATGTAAATTGGTAAGGGTTGGTAGCAGGTTAGATGCCGATTGCAGTTCTTAAGTTAAGAATATTTATATCAGACACCAAGAATTCAAAAGCAACCTGGTAACGCCGTAAGTGCCCTTTTCAATCTAAGACGGGGGTTCTCAAACTGTGGCACTGGTGGTAAGCAGATATTCTCAAAGTGATATGCAAGCAGATATAGTTTCCTGAGAAACAAGCCCCATCTCTATACTAATGAAATTTTTAATAGTTTGGTGATATGTGAGAAAAAGTTTGAGAACCCCTGATATAGAGCCATAATAAGGAGTTTTGCATTCCAACGTTTTAAAAATTGTCAGAAACTTGGCAAGTTTTTATATTTATTCTGTGTAAGAAGTGCTTCAACCGTAAATGTTTTTTAGTCTAGTGGCTTTCATTTCAAATTTGAAAACATCGCAAAATCCGAAATACTTACTCTCAACAAGACCCGCCTCTTGTAGAGATTAGGATTAGAAAACAAAATTAAGGTGATCCAAAAACTAGGTCAAACAACAATATTTTCATATATAACAGCTGATTCACAACAACAAAAATCATGAAAAATACAACTTATAAATCTTACTTACCATCTACTGAGGAAATATTAGACATTATTTATTAGTTTGCTTGTAGTAGGTATCTTATATGTATAAAACAAAATAAGAAGTACGGATAAAAATAGAGCTTTACACTAATAATTTTCGATTGAATATAACAAAGATATGTCACTTTGTCCCTAAGTAATTTCCATTCCACTCTTAATTCACACTAAATTTTTTATCAGATTTGAACTAATCACGTTTGCATTTCACTCAAAATCATTAACTGTTAGGAAATTATCATTTTTTGGCACGAAAATTAAATAGAAGATTTTTACGATTACTTTAAAGACTTGATAGACGATTTTGATTTTGTTTGAGTTTGACTTTTGATTTCTTTGACATAATTGGATATGTCATGAGTGACAAAATAGAACATCTCTTCTTTCCCTGAGCACCAACTGGACTTAGCTTCTTGGCGATTATGGATGTCGATACGTGGGTAAATATATATATATATATATATATATATATATATATATATATATATATATATATATATATATATATATAATAAATATTCCGATATATCGGTGTTATTAAAAATTACCAGATTTAATTTAATATTTTAATTAAGAATAATAATAATAATATCTTGTATATCTTTTATCGTCTAACAGATCAACATCCATTTACAAGACCGTATGACATAATAATAGTTTATATGACTAAATAAATAACGAACCTATGCGGGCCGCTAGCTTCTCTGCAGCCAAGTCCTGTATGCTTGATTTCCTGCGAATCGAGCCAGAGGTTATTGAACTTTCCACCGGGTTTGCAAATTTTGCATTTCAGTTGCGTGCTTTAAATGGAGGCGGAAGCTATCGTTGGAGTAGGTTCTTTGTTTGAACGGCTATCCGTGTGTTGTGTGATACTTACGTCGCGTCGTGCATGGTGCGACATGGAAGACAATAATACGGACGTGGATATGCAAATACTGTCAACTTCGACTGTCGGTAATAACGTTGAAAATGTTGGAGAATTTAGTAAGAAGAGTGTGTGTGAATGTGTGGTGTGTGTCTTAATAATAAATGGATTTTCAAGATTAAACTTCGCTGATAAGCTTCAAATAATTTCCAAAGGAAGGGCCAAACAGCCTATGAAAAATTTAACCACAAAAATGAAAAACTGTATTAGACATTTTTATCCGGAAAAACAATACGAACAATTTAAATGGCTAACAGGGTGTGAAAATATAAGTAAATTATTTTGTTGGTTGGCCATGTTTACTTTTTGAAAAAGAAAAAGGTCTCTGGAATAAAACTGGTTTTTCCGATTTAAACAATTTCCATAAAGCTGTAAAAAGACACGTTATGTCCAAAGCGCATTTGCAGGCCATCATAAAAAAAAAGTCTTCGGCAAAACCAGAATTGAACACACTCTTAATAAACAGTTGGAAATTAGTCACCGCTAACTCAATGAACTAGTCGATAAAAATAGGCAAATATTAAGAAGACTTATCGATGTTGTTTGTTTTCTCGGACAGTACGAATTGGAATTTAGAGGTCATGACGAAACAAGGGTTTCTTCAAATAGAGGAAATTTTCAGGATTTACTTAGTTTAATGGCTAAATATGATGGTTGCTTAAAAAATCATTTAGAGCAATCTAGCGTTTTTCATGGAACGTCGAATCGGATCCAGAATGTTTAATTTCCGCTGTTGCAACCATTATTCTAAAAAGAATTAAGCAAGAGATTGGCGAGGCACGGTCCATTGCTATTGTTCTAGACGAAACAACTGATATAACTAATTTTTGCCAATTATCTATAGTAATACGCTAAGTTAAAACAGACGGAAGTATTCAAGAGTGATTTTTAGGATTTAAGAATGTGTCCGAAAATCGTACTGCAAATGCATTATATACCGTAGTTTATAACGTTACTAAAGAAATTAATGGAGAGAAAAAATTGGTTGCTCAAAGCTATGATGGTGCTGCAGTGATGGCAGGACAATTAGGGGGTCTGCAAGCTAAAGTTCGAGAAACTTTCCCAAGTGCTGTGTTTGTCCACTGTTTTGCTCATAAATTAAATTTAGTTTTATCCCAGTCCATCAATCACATTAATGAGTGTAAAGTATTTTTCGTTACTTGAAGGGGCGTGGCTGCTTTTTTTCCAAGTCAACAAAACGTACACAAGCTTTGACTCCATTGTCTACAAACGATTGCCCAAAGTAGCTGCTACTAGGTGGAACTATAATGGAAGACTTGTGTTAACAGTACCTGAAAATCGTGAATCACTGATTGAACTATTTGAGAATATAATAGAAAATAATGAAACGTGGGACTCAGAAGCAATAAATAGTTCGAGGGGGTTTTTGGACTGTTTGAAACGAGATTTTAATTTTAATTATTTGTTGAAGATATAAAAAAAATGATATTGCTTTTGCCTAAAAAAAGTGGATGATTTTAAGTCCGTGTTAACCCAAAAAAGAGATAACTGACCTATTTTGGGAGAAAACGATGACGTTAAATGTAGAGCCACAAGCCAAGCGTCTTCGAACAGACAAGGTCGGAGATCTTCAGACATCATACAGACGCCTCTTTTATGAAATAATCGATCAAATTCAGCAACAAATAAACTATAGATTTAACGGTTTAAATGATTTTAAATTCCTCGAGCTCTGCAATTTTGATGCATTTAAAGGAAAAACTTTTCCAGAAGATGCGTTTGATTCTCTTCTTCTTCGTTATGGCCAGTTCTTCGACCGAGTGTTACTGCGATCTGAACTAAAAGTGATTTACGAAACTGATGACATTAGCGCAAAAAATAACGCTAAGGAACTAATGGAATTTTTAAAAGACAAGGAGCTGGAAGATGCCTACACCGAAGTGTCGAAATTGTGTGAATTAGTATTGACAATACCTGTCACAAGTTCATCAGTAGAACGCAATTTTTCAACACTTAAACGTATAAACAATTTCGCGAAAAATTCAACAAATTCCATTGAAAATAAACTTCTCCAAAATATGTCGAAGCATCGACGTTTTTATGATGACGCCACTGACGAATTTGCAAAAATTGATCGGAGAATCGAATTACATTACAAATAGATAAGTTTCTAAAAATCCTTTCCCTTTCTTAAAGTTTCACTGCACGCCCCTGCACGTGTCGTTCAGTTTGCGGTGGTAGTTTACTTTTATTTTCGCGGATTTCGCTGCAACCGGTGAGTTACTTTGCAGTTTGTTTAACTGTTTTGTGTTATAATAGGACTGAAATAAATTAAAAGACGTCTTTGAATTTATTACAAACTGTGACAAATCTGCCTTGCGAAAGGATTTTTAGGTGAGATGAACGATTTTGAATTCACGTTTCTGGCATTAGTGTTTACTGATATTTTCTCAATCACGAACATACTATTTGACGTTCTTCAAAAAAAACCGCTTGACATTCATTTTTGCATATCCAATATAAAACTCTGTCGTGATGCGCTCTGTAAAAAAAGAAATGAACATGTTTTTAATACAATATTTGATAAATCAAATTCTATTACAGAAATAAATAATTACAAACTTGAGCTTGCTAAGCTTTCACCTGCAGAAATTAGGGCTAAGTATAGAACCCTTTTTTATGAAATATTGGACCATATTTTAATGGAAATGACACTAAGATTTCAACACTGTGAAAAACTTACATTTTCATGTTTGGCAGGTTCTGTTAAATTTTCGGAATATAGTTTAAATTTTCCGAATATAGTTAAAAATTTCCGAATATAGTTTAAATTTTCCGACTGGCCCGTTTGAAAATTTGTTACAGTTATATGGAGAAATATTTTCAAAAAGTCAACGAATTATAAATGAGCTTGGTCTTATTTTTGCCAATGAGAGTAATTGGAATATATCGCTGCAGGAGCAAGTGAAAAAAATTAATGAATTTCAGAACGAGATTAGGGCAACTTATTCATTTTATGAGGATGTTATAAAGAAATTTGCTGCTATGCAGGATAGGAGAATTGATTTAGTATACAAAATTTAGGTAAGTCGTAAAAAAATATTCTACCCCCTCCACATATAAAAAAATTCTGGAAAATAAATTATTGCGATATTTTCTTGCTTCATTTGCACTTCACTTACTTTTTCACCTGCCACTGCTGAATATTGCACCAGACACAAGTCCAGACAGCACATAATTAGAGTATTACATTCTCAGTATCTGAATATTTTCAAAATTGCTTGCAGATCTTATCAATATGATGTGTAAACGGGAGCTTTGGATCAAAAACAATCCCAAGATCCTTAAAAGGCTGGCATCTCAAAATGTCGACGTTATTCAGTTATATATTGATAATAGATAGTATATTTAACTTATTTGAAAATGACCTAACAAAGCATTTACCAACTTTTAAAGGTAGTACCGCAGTTAGATATCACACACAATTTGAAATCAATCCATGAAGTAATTTTTTCAGGCTGAAGTCGCTATTTTGTTCCGCCGTCTTGGATTCGTACCAAAATGTTACCAGCTGATTCCAACGTAATACTTAATGTTTGTGCAAAATTTGAGATACATTGGATAAGGAGATTTTTAATAATATTTTTTTTAACATTTCACTAGACCGCCATTTTGTGTCGCCATACTGGATTTTTAGCAAAATGTTACAAGGTCATCCCTATATGACCTTTAATTTTTGACCAAAATTTGAAGTCAACTGAGTAAGTAGTTTTTTAGCCTTGCAGCGAACAGACAGACAGACGGACCGGCGGAATTGAGAAAACATGTTTTTCGGCATCTAGGGACCCGGAAACATGAAGATCTGAAAAAATCACGGCAGGTGATTTTTTCACGATTGCAATACTAATAGGATATTAGATAATAATATACTCTAACTGTACAGATGTGAAGTTGGCGGCCAAAATGCCGAATGTACCCAAATGGTCATGGGCCTAGAATTTATTTTATACTGTAGAATTTTAGTGTTTGAAGGATATACCCGGATTACAGCATATGTAAATCAGTAACCTGCATGCTACCCAGTGATGTACCATTGCAAGACTAGTCAGGTTGCAACCTATTTAGTTTTGTTATTTTTGCCATTTTTTGGAAAACTATACGAATAATTAAAATAATATATACAGTGAATATTCCTGCCTTGTAGAGCTACACTTTACACCCAGAGGTGTACCCCTGCAGGGCTTTTCAATTTCGATCACTTTTATCTAGTAACAATTTTCCTCTAATTTATCGGAAACTATACACAGAATTAAAATAGTATTTACAGGGAATATACCTGCCACCCAATGGCGTACCCTTGTAGAACGTTTCAATTTCCATCAATTTTTAGCTGCTAACAAATTTCTTCTGATTTCTCGGAAACTATGCATAAAATCAAAATAATATTTACAGCTAATATACCTGCACCCATTGGTGTACCCTTGCAGGGCGTTTCAATTTCCATTAATTTTTAGCTGCTGACAATTTTCTTCTAATTTCTCGGAAACTATGCATAGAATCAAAATAATATTTACAGATAATATATCTGCCTACTGCAGCTATAGTTTGCACCCAGTGGCGTACCTTTACAGGGCTTTTCAATTTCCATTAGTTTTTAGCTGCTAACAACTTTCTTTTGATTCCTCGGAAAATATACATAGAATCAAAATAATATTTATAGGGAATATACCTGCCTACTAGTAGCGTAGCAAGGCAATTTCGATCGTAATTTGGCCTCTAACGATTTTCTTCAGATTTCTCGGGAACTATACTCAGAAACAAAATAATTTTAATAGGGAATATACGTGCCTACTAGAACTACAATTTGTATCAAGTGGCGTACACTTGCAGGGCTTTTCAATTTCCGTCACTACACATATCAAAATAATATATACAAGGAATATACCTGCCTACTAGAGCTACATTATGCACCCAGTGGCGTACCTTTGCAGGGTTTTCAATTTCCATAATTTTTTAGCCCTTAACAATGTTCTTCTGATTTCTCGGAAACTATACATAGAATCAAAATAATATTTACAGGTAATATACCTGTCAATTAGGGCAACACTTTGCATCTAGTGGCGTACTTTTGCCGGGGTTTTCAATTTCCATCATTTTTTGGCTGCTAACAATCAGTTTCTTCTGATTTCCCGGAAACAATAATATTTAGCTGCTACTAGAGCTACCAGGGGCGTACCCTTGCAAAACTTTTGAATTTCTATCCATTTTTTGGCTGCTAACAATTTTTCTCTGATTTCTTGGTAACTATATATAGAATCAAAATAATATTTACAGAGAAGACATCTGCTTACTAAATATACACTTTGCATTTAGTGGAGTACTCTTGCATGGCTTTTTAATTTCTATCATTTTTTGGCTGCCAACAATTTTCTTCTGATTTCACGGAAACTATACATAGAATGAAAATATTATTTACAGGAAATACACCTGCTTACTAGAGCTGCACTTTGTATCTAGTAAGGTACCCTTGCAGGACTATTCAATTTCCATAATTTTTTAGCTGCTAACTATTTTCTTCCGATTTCTCCGAAACTAGACATAGAATCAAAATAATATTTAGAGCGAATGTATCTGCCTACTAAACCTATATTTTGCACTTAGTGGCGCGCCCTTGAATGGCTTTTTAATTTCCATCATGTTTCGGCTACTAACAATTTTCTTCCGATTTCTCGGAAACTCTACATAGAATCAAAATAATATTTACATGGAATATACCTACCTATTAGAGCTACACTTTGAACCCAGTGACGTATCTTTGCAGGGCTTTTCAATTTGGAACATTTTTTGGCTGCAGTTATATTCCGCGTGGATTATTAAAATAAATTATTTTGATTATATGTATAGTTTTCTTAATAACGTAATTAAATCTGAAAATTGAAATCTGACTTGTATGGTACAGCACTGGGTAGCATGCGATCAATGCAGGTTACTGACTTACATATGCTGTTATCCGGAAATCTCCTCCTAACATTAAAATCATACAGTATAAAATAAATCCTACGCCAGCGACTATAAGTGTACATTCGGCATTTTGACCGCTAACTTTTGGCTGACAACTTCACATCCGTTCTAATTATCTATGTAGCATGCAATTTTAACAGAATTAAAGTAACAATAGGCGTTTATAACCATATAGTGCCTTACAAAGTTATAACTATTTGTTATGCTTATTTTTGCAAAAAAAAGTGGTTCATACGCATTTTTTTTTGGTGAAATGGGTTTTTTTCGAGTTCAGTTTTCAATCCAAAAAAAGTGAGACAATTAAAAATACCTAATCTACACAAAAGTCAACAAATGCTCTATAATAATTATATTAATTAATTTAATTATAATTTTTCAGTCAGAATGCAGGCAAATATACTAACAGCATTTTTTCCAGTGTAGGGCTAGCGACGCATTCCAATCTGTCGGGATTTGGACTGTAGGGCCAGTGAAGTTTCGGTACACCGACCGTTTGGGCTAGGGTTGCCCTCGTTTCAAAATACCCGCTTTTTAGGAGAAATAAATATTAACAAGCTGAGGATATTTTTTTTTCTCTTCAATTTATTTTGGGAAACATTACTCTTCGTACCGATGAAACTAGCCTGCCGTCCTTGCTTCCCTAGACAAATCTGGCAGCTCTACTTTGAACCAATGTAGTTTGAGAAAAATACGCACTACTGTAGTGAGTAAGACTGGGCGTGCTCCTTCTTCGTCGCACCTGTCGTGCAAGAAAGGTGTCTTGAGTTACCTGTCATTTTAGCTCGCACCTGTCTTAAGTGTTACACCTGATTTACACAGGTAGGTACGAAAAGCGTAGTTTGTCCAACAACAACTCATCACAAAAGTCGAGCGTAGCCGAGCCTCGCCGAATTCTTATTTTTTTAAACTGTTAATTATTAAAATTAACAATAATATGAGTGTGTCTTCGACGTAACACTAAAGATCAGGTTCGCTGATAACAAAAGTTCAAGTATGTAGATACGGTGATCTGTATGAGCGTTAACCGTAGTTTGTCTTAACAAAAACAACAACGTTAAGTCAGAAAACACTGAAACCCGTGGTGAAAGATAGATCAAAATACAAGAGTTCTAACCACACTACACCACAACTTGTAACGTTGTGGGCGCGCGAGTTACGTTTTGCATAACCGCTGACTTCATATATTCTACCACCACGTATGTAAGATAACGAAATGTTATAAATATAAGTGATATTCGTTTAGAGGATACTTCTGTAGTAGTCCTGACTGTAACCCTTTAACTGTTAAACTTGTAATTCAAATTTGTTAAATTCGGTGTGTTTTTAAGAATAAAATTGATTTTTAAAAACGTCTTTCTTTCGACCCGACATTTAACTGGCGCAGTCGGTAGGATAATTCTGAAACGTAGAACAACTGTATATTGAACTACGGTTTCATTCAAGAATTTATTCGGAAAAAAAACCTACGAAAACTCTAAGAAGCTCTTTTCAACCCAAAGCAAATAGTGCCGATCCTAGGCAGCAGTTGGAGAAAAGCAGTCAATTGGAAAAGGATCAAGAAGGCGAGAAAGGAGAACAAACAGCTCAGAACTGCAGAACGTCCCAGGGAAGTCCGGTGACTGCATATCAAAGGTTTCCTGGCCACTACCTTTTGGAAGACCCGGTGATAACACCAACGGTATTCTCTCCAAAATGACGTGGGAACTGGTGAGGACAAACACCGCCGATCCGGCTAGAATAAGAACCAGTGAACATTCTCATAATTTGCCATTGTAAGTGACAAATTTTTGTTTTTCAAGTAGTTTTTTCAGTTCTATTGACTATTTTTTCCAAATCCAAAAACTGTATATATGTTATTTAATTGTTAAAATTATTATTTTTCTCCTAATGCGATAAGCAGATAACTTTTTCTAGAAAATAACGGTTACGCAGTAACAAAGCCATTTTCTAAATATTAAATCGCTCTATATACATACATATATAACAAAAATCCGTTACGTAGTAACAAAGAGGTAATTTGCAAAAAACTAAAATTTTTACCAGTATCCAGCAAATCCAAGATATCAAAATAGATCTAATACACGAATATAATTTAGATAATTTAATTGATTCGCTAAGTTCATTGTCAATTGGTTCAACTGCCAACAAAAACAAAATGTCAGTGAATTATCAATTACTCCGATATCAATCAGATAATATTCCACTTTTTGACGGAAATATAAAACTCTTTTCTCTCATTTCGGCAGTAGAAAACTTGCTGAAAGCTTTTCAAGACAAAAATAATCCAACTGCTATCATAGATGTTTGCTTATTTGATACCATCAGATACCAACAGATAGAGCAGCAGAACTAATAGTTTTCAGATCAGAACTAAATTCTTGGACTTTAATTAAAGATGTGTTAATAAACAGTTTTTTCGATCAACGATCGATAGATTGTTTAATTCAAGATTTAATAAACTTAAAACCATTCAAAAATGAAAATCCTATTCAATTTGGCATGAGAGTACAAGATTCTCGTAGCTTATTATTTTCAAAACTGAATGCAGGTCCTGACGATCCTGAAACTAAACTAATTAAAATACAACAGCAGAAAGCTCAATTAACATTTAGAATGTTTAACGCAATGTCAAATTTGACAGCGGGTTTCTGGATTTCAGTAAGCAGCTTGTCAAATCCGAAAGCTCGGTTAGATATTCTAAACAGCAATTAAGTTTTGTGCAACCCGGGGTAAGACTAATTTGCACTTGAATAAGACATTTATAAATGGACTCTCATATAACTTACAGTTAGTCATTAGGTTAAAATCGCCAAATTCCCTAGAACAAGCAATGCCGTTTGTAAGAGAAGAAGAAAACTTTCTATATTTTAAAAATGCTCAAAATCCCAAGGGTACACCATTACCTTTGCAGCAATTTAATAAAAATACAAAACCAGTATATAGACCTAGTTATGTCCCTAATCAACCATCACATTTCGTACCAAACTATATATCATAAAAACCGACATATAATACATTCGCAAATAATATGCCACAAAATAATTTACCTAGACCTTTTTCAAAGTATCCAAATTATTCTCAACAGAACACTAATTTTAACTATCAGAGACCAAATTTTCCAAATAACCAACAAAACTCTGTAAGACCTCAAACTTCTGAAACTAACTCAGAAAATTCTTTACCAAACAGTTTGCATAATTATTATGATAATTTTGATATCCATCAACAAACTGATAGCCAAAACGAATATGAATATAACATACCTCTATATAACGAAACATATGATTACGATGTAGATTTGAATTACTCCGCTAATTCAAATAATCACCAGTTATAAGATAGCACTGAACAAGAACCATCAAATTTTCCGATTACGACTTCGAAAACGGATATGACATAATATTTTTAAACAATTATAATATACAATTGCCTTATATTAATATTCCCGAAATTAATGCTAAATTTTTACTAGATACAGGTAGTACAAGAAGTTTTATTAATCCCGACATTGCTTATATACATTTTCCATATTTGATTCAAAAAGAATTATTTCAAGTACAAACAGCTCACGCAATATCGTTTCACGATGAAATAACATCTTTACCAATTTTTCTTACCTTTAATACTACAAGATTAAATAAATTTTATTTATTTAATTTTTCTGACAAATTCGATGGATTAATAGGTTTAGACTTTATAAAACAATTAAATGCCAATTTAGACTTCAACAAGTGCATGTTAAAATTACCTAATGTAGATATGAACGTTATACGTTATGAAAATAAAAACTCTAATATGAACAATATCAGTAAAGTTATGACTTATATAATAGAGCCCAGAAGTATTAAAAAAATTCAGATTGCTGTTAATGTTTCAAATGGTTATGGTATTCTTTCTTATAAAAAAACTAGGAAATATTGAAATTCCTGAATGTCTAGTAGAAATTAAAAACAATTTAGCTTTAACAATCACCCTTCACAACAATATTTACCGTCAAAAGACTTAGATATAAGCTTAAGGCTAATCTAAAAAATATTAATCTTGACCATTGCAATAGTAAAGAAAAAGAATAAATAAGGAAATTGTGCTATGAATTTAGAGATATTTTTCATTGCGAAGAAATACCTTTAACCTTCTCAAATAACATTAAACATGAGATTAAAGTGAAAGATGATACCCCAATATTCACAAAAACGTATAGATACCCCGAAATACATCGCGGAGAAGTAAGAAATCAAATGTCTAATAAGCTTTTACAACAAAATATAATAAGACATGCGAACTCCCCATGGTCTTCCCCTATTTGGATTGTTCCTAAGAAACTTGACAAATCAGGGAAACAACGCTGGCGAATTTGTATAGACTACCGTAAGCTTAATAACGTCACGATAGCTCAAGAATTTCGTATTCCTCAAATAACAGAGATTCTAGATAAACTAGGTAAAGCCCAATACTTCAAAACTCTAGATCTTGCTAATGGATTCTATCAGATTCAAATGAGCGAAGAGGGCATTCCCAAAACAGCATTTAGCACTGACACAGGACATTACGAATTATCACGTATGCCATTTGGACTTAAAAACGCCCCTGCGACTTTTCAACGCGTCATGAATAACGTTTTACGTGGCTTACAAAATGAAATATGTTTTGTTTATCTTGACGATATAATTATATTTAGTACAAGTCTTCAATAACACGTAGATAAATTAGAAAAAGTTTTTACAAGATTGCGAGATTCCAATCTTAAGGTACAACTTGATAAATCCGAATTTTTAAGGATAGAACACCTTGCAAGTAATGACAAAGTAAAGCCTAATCCTGATAAGATCTCGGTTATAAAAAGATTTCCAATTCCCACAACTACTAAAGAAATGAAATCTTTTCTAGGCTTAGTAGTTTATTATAGACGATTTATAAAAGACTTTGCCAAAATAACAAAACCCCTAACCCGCTGTTTAAAGAAAGACATAAAAATAATACATAATCATGAATTTATAAATGCATTTGAACACTGCAAAAATCTTTTAATAAATGCCACAATTTTACAATATTCCGATTCCTCTAAACCATTCCTTCTAACTACAGATGCAAGCAATTTTGTTGTAGTAAGCAAAAGATAAACATTATTGTTGACATTCAGGTTAAGCCACCTTCGACATCTGATACAACCGTGCATAGTGATCAAGCTGATATAGAACCTAATGGAATCAGCAACCTTGATGACATGATAAATAATAAGTCCTTACAATATATTATTAAAAAATGCCCGCATCACGAAATTAAACTTAACACAGAGAAATTCGAGAAAAACTTAATCAATAATGTGGAATTACCTGAAAACCCAGATGTAATAAAAAACTTTATTCGAGAATATTTAAGCTCTGAAAAAACCTGTTATCTATATTTTCATAGTAAAAAATTAATTGCAATTTTTACTAACGTTTATATACAAAATTTTTCTCGAAATTGTTAAATAACTTTCGGATAAAGAAGAAAAAATTTTGATAATAACACACCAACATCAAGGTAAAACAAATCATAGAGGCATAAATGAAACGTATGAACGCCCAAAACAAATTTACTTTTGGTCCAAAATGAAAACTGACATAACCCAGTAAATTAATGATTGTAATATTTGTCAAACATCTAAATATAGTAGGCTTAAATCTTATATACCTCTTACAAAAACAGAAACTCCTAGTAAACCTTTTCAAATGATACATATTGACATATTTGTTTTTGAAACCCAAAACTTCTTAACTATATTTGACAAATTCTCAAAATACGGGCAAGCTTATCCTTGTAACAGGAATGCAAAAGCCGTTTGTGACAGGTTAGTCAATTTCTTTTCATTTTTCAGATGCCCTGAAATAATAACTTGTGATAATGGAAGAGAATTTAATAATGAACTTCGACAGATATTATGAATCTAACTCCCCCGCCGAACGTCTTCACTCTACCCTTATTGAACATCTTCGGATTTTAAAACAAAAAGATAAAAACAAATCTGTCTCTGAACTCATGCCTTATGCAATTATAGCTTACAATGCAACCAAAAACAGTGTAGCAAAGTTTACACCTCACGAGATTATCTTAGGTCATACAAATTCCAGGGAGCCCCTCGACTTGATTTCTACTACGTTTTATTCTCATTACGTTTCGTCACATAAAGATAAAATCGACGCTATGTATAAAAAACTAACTGATAAAACGAATGAAAGTAAAGAGAGAGTTTTAGCAAAATTTAACGCCAAAGGTAATGAAAGTACAGATTTTAAAGTAAACCAAAAAGTGTATAAAAAGGAGAAAATAAACCCAAATTTAGTGGACCCTACATAATTATTGAAATGTTAGAACGTAACCGGGTTAAAATAAAAAATGTAAAATATCTCGATAAGGTCAAAACTATACAAATAAAGGAATTAAAATCCACTTGTTACAGATGGTCCTACGTCGAAGGAGATACCTCCAGGTAGCACAACTTAAATAATAACCCAGGAATCCTTCCTTATCGAATAGGAAATGCACAGAAGGTCACTAATCATTGGACTTTTATTCAAATTTTTAACATGACAAACTTAATAGAAGAATTTAATAACATAAACCGTAAATATAACTTACTTCGTGAAAATATAAATAATCTCTCGCAATATAAGGTATAATTTTTTAATTCATATGTTATAGCAGATAATTTAAAACACAAAATTAACAATCAGATAAGTCAAATATTTCCAACAAAACTACTTCAAAAACGAGCTTTAGTAAATATACTAGGTACTGTAATTAAAAGTATACTGGCAACATGGATCAAGATGACGCTGAACGTATTGACCAAAAAAAAAGACTCATTAATAAAGAATTAACATGATTTAAAATTTGCCTTGACTAAACAATTAATTAATTATTAACTAAATCAATACAAAATTTTGAAAATGTTATTAAAACAGTTTCACATAATTAAATTATTTTAGAATCACACGTAAAGCAACTAATAACAACTATAAATACAATCGAAGTTGACAAAACTCATCTTGTTCAATTATTCCGAATTCAAATGACATTTACTCAAATAACTATCCCCTATTTATGATATATCAGAAAAGATAGAATTAGCTATTACGTTTGCAAAGTTAAATACCTTTCATAATGCTATAATAAACATCAAAGAGTTCATATATGAATTACAAGAGATAAATTCCAAATTAGGAGTTGAAAAGTTGCCATTTGAACCATCTATACATAATATCCTAAAGATAGAAAACACGCTAGAAATAAAAAGTTATATCAAAAATAAGGAAGTTATATTTATTGTAGAAATTCCTTTGGTAGAGAAAAATAACTATGATTTATATCAACTGTTTCCTTTACCTACTAGGAATGATATAAAATACTATAAAATAATTGTACCAAATTTATAGTATTTACTAATAAATAAAATAAATTTTGGATAATTGAATCAACCATGTACAATATGTTTCTAATAATGAATATCTATGTACACATATCCATTCAGAAACTTTTATAAAAATACTCCTACTATTTAATGGAACTTATTTATTAGAATTAAGCTTTCCTTGCAGTTTATCTCCTTGGAAACCCTAAAGACAAAGTTGACTTGAAGGAGAGGAGTGGCATCTATGAAAATAGCTGTAATGACTGCGATCTAAAATATGTTAGGAAAACTAAACGCTCCATAAACATTCGTTTTAAAGAACACATGGCACATTGAGATACGGAAGAACAGAAAAGTCAAGCATTGCCTAACATGCTTTGGAAAACAATCACCAAATAGGAATAAATAATCTTAAGTTAATTATAAGTGTATCTAATAATAGATTATTGGATGCATTTGAGAGTATAGAAATAGTTAAATGTGGTAAGAAAGCACTAAATAAAGACAGAGGGCCTATTCCCTATAGTCCCCTCAATTACTTAATTGGTCAACGGTGCATTCGTGCGCAACCAAGTGTTACCCCAATTACCTATAAATAGTCCCGGTTAGGATAAGTTACTTTAGTTTATATCTAATTATTATGCTGCTGATTATGCTAACTTGGTTACCGAAACGCGCCTCCAGAACGTAACAAGTTGTGGTGTAGTGTGGTTGGAACTCTTGTATTTTGAACAACAACAACTCGTGACAAGACTCCGAGTCTGGTCTAATTTTTATTAAAAATGGAATAAAACTCAACTTTAAAATAATTTGAATTTATTTAAATTTTCAGATAGAAATATAAAAAAGTCAAAATTTTGTTTCAAAACATGTTTATTCAAACCATATTAATAAATACGCTATTATTGAAAATGTCTTTTCTTTCGTAAAAAGCAAATTGTACAATATTGTACGAAGTTTCCATTTTAATTCGGGTCAAGTAATTTTGAGTCGAGTTGTCACTGATTTTCGTATAGAAATAATCTTCATCCATCCGTCGCCATCCCCAATCATCTTGTGGTTGTGCTTGATAAAGATGAAAACATTTGTCCATTTTGTTTGTCACGAGGTTACTTTTGTGATGTGGCTATAACAAAAAAAAACAATTCTATGACTGGTGCATTGATTCCCTGCAGTACAAGTCAAGTTTCGGCGTCGATCCAACCAATGGCTGTGCTATATGAATGTGGATTGATTCTTGACAAAAGCAGAAATGTAGCTTACAGAGGTGGCAGTAAATTGTAGCTAATGGTTCGTGTTGTCGTTGTGATCTGACGCCTAATTTAATCAGTTTATTTTGTCTTGTAGTAGCAGCGGTAGTATATTTGACAGGGGTCAAATTGTTAAATCTTTTACGATGATTTGCCTCCAAATGTTTGATATCACTAGTGGACTGCAATAATACTTTCAATTTAAATATTGGATTTATATTTAAAATATAACTATTTACCTCTTAACTGGATGAGACGGAATTTTGGAATATAGTAGAATACAAAAGAAGAATAAATGAAACTAAACATTGTTATATCCCCACGGCAGAGTATTTGCAGTTAACTGTTCGTAGTAGTTCGTATAGTTGACTATTTGCTTGTCGTCGAAAGGACGGAACATCAATGGTAGTATTGTTAAAAAGACACTGATAATAATCATGAAAAGAAATTTGTTTTAATGCAGAAGATTAAACACCCTTAGCTTTTTTAACAATTTTTTCTTTGTTTGCAGCGCTGTCTTTATCACTAATAGTTTTAAATCCTGAGAACATTCATCCTTCATTAGCCCATGAACTTTTTTATTTTTTTGCTGAATATTGTATACGTTGTCCTACGTATCAAACAAGTATATTTTCCCTACTGCAGTCGTAAATATTATAATTTGAAAATAGATAAATAAGACTATCAGTGTCGGTGTACATTAATTTGGCATTAGATTGGAATTTTGGTATAATAAAATTGTAATGATAATCGTATATTATCGTTTTTGAAATATCCAAAAGAGATATTCTGATGTAAATTGGTTTATTAAATTTTATGTTTAAACGGTTCATTTCAATTAAGACTAGATGTTCTGTAAAAATTTCACAACTGTGAAAACTGGGCTGTGAAATCACGATATATGCGTAAATTTTTAATTGTTGTTCCATATGGTGCGTTATTGAACAATTTAAAGAAACTTTTTTCAAACTCACTTTTACTATTTATTCTGCGAGTAGTATTTAGGTCTATATAGCCGTGGAGGAATTTTAAACGCCTATGAATTTTTCCAATTTTAAGATCCAATTTGGTGACTAGCTGCAAATTTTTGTAATATAACATACCGCTTCTTATCGTAAAGTGTGGTTAATAGTTTGGAAAGTGAAGTAGCTGAAATTGGTGGTATTAAATGTTCAGGACAGAGTGGTAAATCCTTATGCATTTCAAAAAACTCTTTTGGATAATAAATGTCCACTTTAAAAATATACCCATATTCAGTATTATCGGCCACATCTAAAATGTTTGTTTCCTGATAGATATTTTCAACCCGCTGAAAGTCTCTAGTAGGCAGAAGATAACTGATAGCCGCACTATATAAATTTACAACACCGAAATACATGAGATAGTTAGATGGTTTGTCAGGGTTATAATCTGCCTCCATATATTCATTACTAGCCTTAGCGTATCTGTTTAAACATTGTGAAATTCTCCCTCTTAAACCCTTTTCAATAAACATAATCATATCAATATCTGTTAAGAGGTCCAATTTGACTTCAGTAATTTTTTCCATGCTATCAAATACTAATCCTGGTGCTGTATAATAATGTAGAGGGGGGGGTCTAATTGATATGTCTTTAAACAGACTTCGAAAGTTTCCAAAGACATCAACTAAAAGTAGGACCTCGGTTTTAGCATATTCTTGAACTGTTTTAATATTAAACGTATCCCACATCGCAGAAGCATGTTGATATTCTCTAGTCTAGATATTCGTAAGAAAATACCCCTTCCTGGTCACTAGTTTGAATTTGGCATAATCCGGATATTAGAATCTTGTAACAGTTTTTTGGTGATCCTCTAGATAGGATGCTAATTTTTCCAAAGAACTGGAATAGCATCTTTCATTTAAATAAACATTACCAAAACAAGAAGTTCCAAAAAAATTCTAACCGAAAAAAAGTAGTTGCTACAATAGCAAGACTTGAGGCTTTCTGGTTAAAGTAACTGCTACAGCTAGCTATCAGCTTGAAATCAAATGGAATTATTCAAAAAAAAAGAAGCAGAGGTGCTGTTTCAAGTGACTCAAGCATTCAATTTAGTAGTTTAAGTAGTAGTATATTTAGTATCTCTAGAAAATAGAAAAAGTTTGTGTCTTTTATTTTTGTCCTGTGAAGTGTAATTTTTGTGATTGAAGGTGTCACCAGCGCTTAAAATTGTGTCATTTAACAATTGAAACGGCGCGGCATTCAAAAAGTCGCTATTATAAAACGTCACCAGCACCAGGATCATCATCATCATCAAAGTCGTCGTCGAAACAGCAAAAATTGACTGTGGAGGAGGTCTACTCCTCTAGCGAGGATGAAGAACAACAACAACAAGAACAACAAACAAATGTAAATTAATTTTAGTGTTCTTTTTTTCAGACTTTTTAATTTTATAAATCGTCGAACAGTATATTTAATTTTTATTACAGCAACATCAACTAACTTTGATAAAAAGTTATAATTACCAAAGCTTAAAAAAGTGTTAGACTTCAAAATCATTGCATGAAGTGATTGGTGTTGAAGTTCTCGATGAGGTAAAAATTATTAACCTACTACTAAAGTCCGTGTAGATCCTTTGTAGCCGGTGGTTATCCTAGATATTTAGTAGGTCGAACCAAAAGTTAGCCAGATATTGACATGTTCATTGAACTTAGTCCCGTAAGTGAACCAGCAAGTATTGATTTTAAATTTACTGATAGAGAAACTTAAGGAAAATGGTTATAGAAATATACAAAGTATAACAATTGTAAATAATTACTTAAAACAAATTTTCTTACGAAATATTATCGTCAAAAAGGTTTTTTTATTACAATTTATATTTTTGAAAGAAAACTATAACCATTTAACTTTTAAAGAACTAATTATACATACGATAACTAATTTTGATTTAGATATATGTAAAACTGCTTTATTTAGGCAAAGTAATTCGTTACATACAATTCAAATGTATCAAATGAGGAAAAGTGAAAATTTGAATAAAATAAAATCAGAATAAATACGATTTACACAATATTTGAGTCAACCTTTTATTTCAATCTCTGTATCTATTTACAATATACAATTACTACATTTAAATATATTCCAATGATATAAATTAAATACGTTTTCCAAGGTACAATTTAATGTATTACTATCATGTTGCTGACAACGATACGACTTGAATACCTTTGTAATTCGGCCAAGGATGGACATTCTCTTGTTGCCAAATCAATAATGGTGTAATTTGTTTTGAACAATCTTGTCAACCACTCCAATTTTTGATTTCCCTTTACTGCAATGGTATTGTCGGCGTAGTCGTCATTATTCCAAGAGTCAACAGTGTCACATCCATTTTCTTCATTAATAAAACTCATAACACGGATCACTCTGATGTTTATAATAATAGGCTTTTTGAAATTGTTCATACATTTCGTATTTCTTGTTATCAAAGTCCAAATTTAGATTATCGTATGGAAACATATCAGAGTTTAAAAACACCTTGAAATTTAATGAACTGCAATGATTAAAATTACTGGCATTTTTCGCAATATTTTGTTGAAACCAATGATGATAAAACCAGGCTTCTCCAGTTGATTTGATGATTTCACTGCCTTTGTGTGGTTTTTGCTTTGCTGCAATTGTGGGTATTCATGTAGTTCCCAACTTCTGAAAGCAATCGTTAATTCTCTGTTACTTTCAAATTGTTTAAGTAAACGTAACTTTTGAGTATCACTAACGTTAACATGAGGTATTTTCCACAATACCTTTCTCAGTGTAACTTTATAGGTTTTGCTTATAATTAATAATAATTCTTGACGAATATTCATAATTATTTTATGAAAATCCTCCGTAAAACCCATCAACAATTTTAGCGGAATACAAACATTAAAACTACCGTTACCATCCAAAATCTGAAGTTATTCAGCTTTCGAAAATGATACGTAACTTTTCATTATTGTAACTATACCAGGATTTCGAACCCGATCGATAACAACTCCTAGTTCGTAGCGAATTTCATCGAACAAATGAACAATACTTTTATTGGTTACAATATCACTATATGTATTATCGTTTTTAAGCAATTTTCTTTATATATATTAAATGCTTCGACTCGGTGACGTTTATAAATCTTGTGTTTGTATTGGTATTCTAATTTCATCGTTATTGTTTAGAGTTTTTGATGAATAAGCTTGATGTGTGTGATATTGATAATTTATGAATCATCATTTAGCACATTTTCTCCAACTTTTAACATGTTATAATTCATTGTCTTTTTGCCTATATCTACACTTACAAACTAATATAATAAAAATTCTTTCCAAACTCGTAGTAATTCATAGTTTAAAACTACACCAAAATCTTTGTAATTTTCCAATTTTTTAATTTTGATTTTCCTTTTTCTTTTTCTCCTCCTGTAAACTGAATTCCAGTGAGAGTAGTACATGCTTGTTTTTAGGTGTTATATCCTTAAACGTTCTGGTGGAACTAATCCTTGTCTGTTGATCTAATTGGGTTTTATGACAATTCTCAAACGAATCTGTTGGTATATTTAAAGAATTATGATTATACAGAAAAACCATTTTAAATAATTCGCTTCAAATGTAACCTTAACGTTACAGTTATTGGATTATCTCATCGATATATCGTGTGCTGATAGCTAAATAAATAACATTCGATGGATTCTCGACTATTTTGAAACCTGGTGGCACTGTTGGATAAAACAAATGGATCATATGAAGTAAATCTCCATTATTATAGGAATTTATCACTAGATGACATTGTATACATATTGAATTAACTTAAAATATATTTACAAGATTATCGGAAATGTGTCTCTTATTGGGCTCGAGTTATTGCTACCGAATCCCAGTAAACTTCCAATTGAATTTTCTTTGCTGAAATCAATTTTACGATTTTATATTATATCACAAATTTACAAAGAGACCTTTTCCCAGTGTAATGGATTTCATCGTCTTGTTGTGACGTTGGCTTTCTTGCAATTGTTGTTTGGCAGCACGAGCATCAGATAACGCACCTAATTCACTCAGTTCCGCAAAAATAGAGATCAAAGGAAGAACACCTCCAGTTTTTGGAATTTTAATTATCCTTGGCTGTCTGATTTTGGTATTATTAACTGCTTTCATAGCTATCTTAACAGCATCGTAAATATTGGATGGTTTTTGATTTAAAATACTATCTTTTATCTTTTTCATAACTGATTGAAAACTTTTTAATTATGTACTGCTTCTTTTTTTCCCGCTAACATTTGGTTTTTTACTTTTTGCTTTTCTGCTTCCGAGATTTAATTTTTTTAATTGCTACCATGAGTATTACTTTCTGTTGGAATTTTCTTTTCAAATTTTAGTTTTTTCCTATCCATTATATGATCATCATCAGAGTCATCTATCTTTCCTTTGGGTGTCCTATTTTGATGACGCTGCAAATCTTGTTCAATCTCATTCTCCAAGTTCTTTCGTTTTTCACCACTCTCAATAATAATAGAAGGGGATTTCATTTTTACCTTTATTTTCTTCTCATGATAATTATCGTATGTTTTTGCTCATTTTTTGACTTGTTTGCGATACACCTTTCCAGTTGGGCTTTTTTTTACTTTCTCAACATTGAATTTGTCTAGCAAAATCTCTATCTTTTTCACATAATGACACATAGGCTTCACACTGTGTTCCATTACTATTTTGAAATCTTTTTTGAGATTATTTGTTATATTGTAAGACTGATTTAAATTGGGTTTATTACTCAAAGTTATATCCCCACTGCTACTACCCATACCTAGCTTTTTTTTAGTTTGCATTGCAGTTGAAATACCTGCAGCGGCTAATTTTTCTTTCCAGGATCCATTCGATGCATTTTTTCATCTCAAAGCGTGTTTAAGTAAAATTTTATCTGCCACATTACGATCTGATATGTTTTGATATTTTGAATAGGCAATATCATGATTTTTACATGCTTCATCTAACGAGTTAATTCCTTTATCGCCTCGTCGTAAACGCTCCTTTAGTTTAGTTCCTGGACCACAATAATTCAAATGGAAGTTTGTTAATGATTGAGTTGAACAAACCTTCCCCATTAATCTCTCGTTGTTGTTGTTGTCGATCAATCGAATAATACCTCATTTTAAAAGAAGAAAATAAAGACTGAATATAAAATAACAGCGTATTATGGTTTTATAATTAGTTACATTTTTACATCAGATATTTAACATGGAGGAGAAAAAGAAGAAAAATATCAAAATTGTGAAACAAAAAACATCTCTAACAGGAAATAATCGTGATGTGAAAAAAAAAACAAAAATAATTAACACATTAAACTTACCATCTAATATACGATTCATTCATATCGGGCCTTTTTAAACATCCCAGTGGATTGAAATTTGAAAATTTCTACGTCTATTCAAAGTCTCTGTATCAACCTAAATATACGTTTTTAGAGAAATTATTAAAACGAATAAACGGAACCGATTAATATGCATTCGAAATTAGTGAACAAATATTATCTCCATCTGACGCTAAAGCAAATTCAATATTCATATTTGATGACGTCGCGTGTGATAAACAGGATGTTATCAGAGAATATTTTATTATGAGACGACACAATAATATAGACTGTTTTTACTTGTGCCAAACATATGCAAGAAAAAAATAGTTTCAAAGAAAAAAGATATAAATAATAAACTAGACTTCTTAAAACATGGGCAAATAGCCCACGAGAATGTATTTCAGCCTATAATAAAAGAGACCTTTTCCCAGTGTAATGGATTTCATCGTCTTGTTGTGACGTTGGCTTTCTTGCAATTGTTGTTTGGCAGCACGAGCATCAGATAACGCACCTAATTCACTCAGTTCCGCAAAAATAGAGATCAAAGGAAGAACACCTCCAGTTTTTGGAATTTTAATTATCCTTGGCTGTCTGATTTTGGTATTATTAACTGCTTTCATAGCTATCTTAACAGCATCGTAAATATTGGATGGTTTTTGATTTAAAATACTATCTTTTATCTTTTTCATAACTGATTGAAAACTTTTTAATTATGTACTGCTTCTTTTTTTCCCGCTAACATTTGGTTTTTTACTTTTTGCTTTTCTGCTTCCGAGATTTAATTTTTTTAATTGCTACCATGAGTATTACTTTCTGTTGGAATTTTCTTTTCAAATTTTAGTTTTTTCCTATCCATTATATGATCATCATCAGAGTCATCTATCTTTCCTTTGGGTGTCCTATTTTGATGACGCTGCAAATCTTGTTCAATCTCATTCTCCAAGTTCTTTCGTTTTTCACCACTCTCAATAATAATAGAAGGGGATTTCATTTTTACCTTTATTTTCTTCTCATGATAATTATCGTATGTTTTTGCTCATTTTATGACTTGTTTGCGATACACCTTTCCAGTTGGGCTTTTTTTTACTTTCTCAACATTGAATTTGTCTAGCAAAATCTCTATCTTTTTCACATAATGACACATAGGCTTCACACTGTGTTCCATTACTATTTTGAAATCTTTTTTGAGATTATTTGTTATATTGTAAGACTGATTTAAATTGGGTTTATTACTCAAAGTTATATCCCCACTGCTACTACCCATACCTAGCTTTTTTTTAGTTTGCATTGCAGTTGAAATACCTGCAGCGGCTAATTTTTCTTTCCAGGATCCATTCGATGCATTTTTTCATCTCAAAGCGTGTTTAAGTAAAATTTTATCTGCCACATTACGATCTGATATGTTTTGATATTTTGAATAGGCAATATCATGATTTTTACATGCTTCATCTAACGAGTTAATTCCTTTATCGCCTCGTCGTAAACGCTCCTTTAGTTTAGTTCCTGGACCACAATAATTCAAATGGAAGTTTGTTAATGATTGAGTTGAACAAACCTTCCCCATTAATCTCTCGTTGTTGTTGTTGTCGATCAATCGAATAATACCTCATTTTAAAAGAAGAAAATAAAGACTGAATATAAAATAACAGCGTATTATGGTTTTATAATTAGTTACATTTTTACATCAGATATTTAACATGGAGGAGAAAAAGAAGAAAAATATCAAAATTGTGAAACAAAAAACATCTCTAACAGGAAATAATCGTGATGTGAAAAAAAAAACAAAAATAATTAACACATTAAACTTACCATCTAATATACGATTCATTCATATCGGGCCTTTTTAAACATCCCAGTGGATTGAAATTTGAAAATTTCTACGTCTATTCAAAGTCTCTGTATCAACCTAAATATACGTTTTTAGAGAAATTATTAAAACGAATAAACGGAACCGATTAATATGCATTCGAAATTAGTGAACAAATATTATCTCCATCTGACGCTAAAGCAAATTCAATATTCATATTTGATGACGTCGCGTGTGATAAACAGGATGTTATCAGAGAATATTTTATTATGAGACGACACAATAATATAGACTGTTTTTACTTGTGCCAAACATATGCAAGAAAAAAATAGTTTCAAAGAAAAAAGATATAAATAATAAACTAGACTTCTTAAAACATGGGCAAATAGCCCACGAGAATGTATTTCAGCCTATAATAAAACATTTGGAGGTGATTGAGGACAAATTGGATCGAAAGAAGCACACTCCAGAAAGTTTGATATCGAAAAAGGAACTAAAAAAAAGGGAACATTTTTCTAATGACGATGATGATTATGATGAATATGACGAGGAGAAACTTATTAGGGACCATAATAGTGAAGAGGAAAACGAGTCAGTGAAATCGGAACCGATACTCTCCACTTCTAGAGTTTAAGGATACTCTAGGAAACAAAATCACACATAAACTTCAAACTGCGCAAAGAATATGAAATATTTTTTTTTCCGCAGCAAAATCGTCGTCACGGAAACCATATAATCTTAAAAAATTAATAATAAAAAACGTGCAGGATGAAATCGAGAAAGAAGAAATTAAGAAACAAAGGGATTATGAAGAAGCACTAAATCAAACTATAAGAGAAAAATCGTTTTTCCGATTATTCTGATCAATATCATAGTTTACATCAAAAAGTTTGTAAATGATCCAAATAGTAGTAATTCTGATGAAAAATTCAGAGTGGAGTTTGATAAGGATATCGAACTACTTTCTATAGCTAACAAAACGATACATCTATAGGTAACAAAACTATACTCACATATTATTTAAGAAATTTAGAAAATTTATTGAACCAATAATGAATAAAACTGAGAGTAATTATATCAGTGGAACTGATGATGATGATTATGATGATGTTTTTAAACAAGGGGAGGGAATGTCTATGAAAGTTTCAAAAAATTATATTGATTACGTTTTCTGGGATGATCCCAATGAGTTCGCTGAGAGACTGGAGCTATTAGTTTCACCTCAGGCTGCTGGTAATACAAATCACGTTAACGAGATTAATGTCATTATTGAAGAATTACGAGAAGCCAATATAATAGAATTAAAATATGTCTAATTTGTAACCAAAGACCAAAGTACAAAAAGATATTGTTGAAGAACTCCATAAACCATCAAGGGTAAATTTTAAAAGATGAAAGGTAATTATCAAATCTCTATTGGACTGGAATGCAAGCTGATTTGGTTGATACGAAAGAATACGTATAAGAAAAAAAAAAGATTCAAATACATACTTGCCGTACTTAACTGTTTTTCTGAATACATTTGGGCTTACCCGTTGAAACAAAAACTGCCAAAGAGGTATTTAAAGCAATGGAAAATGTATTCAAAGAACAAACACCTATAATACATCTCTGTACAGACGCCGGTGGTGAATTTATTGGAAAAGAAATGACGATTTTAATGAAAAAATGTAATGTCAAACATTATTTAGTTTACAGAGAAAAGAAAGCATCTATTGTTGAACGTGTAAATCGAAACCTTAAAGGAATGGTGTGGAAAGAATTTAGTCTTTAAAGATCATACAAGTGGCTTGATATTTTAAAACAAATCATTTATTCTTATAATAATCGAGTACACACTACCACAGGTTTAATACCGGCCGAAATTTCAAAAAAGCCTGAAAAACTGCTACTAAACACAGTTTATAAGCGAATTAAAATGACATCGAAACCAAAATTTAAAATAGGTGATCATGTAAAAATTTCCAAATTTAGAGAAGTTTTCGATAAACAATACCAATTTTTAAATGTGTTCAGATTATTTGTTGCGTTTAGATTGACAAACAAAAATCTTTTTTGGATTTTTCGCAACTGAATAAACATATTTAACTTTAAATTAATTAAAACTTAACGTAAATGATATAATTTCTTATGCTTGCTTAAATAATATTGTTTATATTATGTATCGAAACATTCCGTAGATAGACTAGTCTACATGTTGAGGTATGTAATTATATTAAATACTTGCTTCAATTAATTTAAAGTTAAATATTTTTATTCAGTTGCGAAAAAGCCAAAAAAGATTTTTGTTTGTCAATACCAACCAAATTGGTCAACAGAAAAGTGAAAAAAAGTTCAACTTACAAATCCAGGAACATACCCACTTTAAGATGCAGAAAAATAAGATATCAAAGGAATGAACTTCAATTACAAAAAGCTAAATATCCAGACATTTATTTAGTTGAAAAAGTGTTAAAACGTAAAAACAATAAAGTATTTGTAAAATGGTTAGGTTTCAGTGATAGGCATAATAGCTGGAGAGATAAAAATAATGTAAAGGGACTTATTTAATAAAATAAGTATGAACTTTTTATTTATTTAAATCAATTATATATTATTTCTTTCCATGTTTTCTAAAAAATATTTTATTTATATTCAAACAAAAAACAGTATTTATAATTATATAATAACTTAGCGTTTGATAGTTCACAATGCCAAATAGTGCCATATGAATTCCTGTAAAAGTGACATTCGGGAACTTTTTTAAACTTGCTTAGCTTCGGTTCACTCTCTAATG
Source organism: Kuschelorhynchus macadamiae (assembly GCA_030620095.1). Taxonomy (NCBI): domain Eukaryota; kingdom Metazoa; phylum Arthropoda; class Insecta; order Coleoptera; family Curculionidae; genus Kuschelorhynchus; species Kuschelorhynchus macadamiae. Next base: position 126,649 of record JAUTXW010001294.1, read on the forward strand.
GTAAAAATTCTTTCCGCACTTATAAATTTTTTTAAAAAATTGGCCTTTTCATCTCCCTTGACGAATATTTTTGTGGCATCATATCTTTTCAACACATGTTGTAAGACATTTCTTATTTCGTTATCTCTAAGTCTATTAAACCAGACTCCCATATTAGACCATAATATGAGTTTTCGAGATAAGATATCGTTTTTAAATCCTGACCTATTAACATACTTTTGTTATATGGTGGTTTGAAAAGAAAACTTGAACAACGTGTACTATCATACATTTTAACTATAGTTCAATCTACTTTCTTTTATAGATAAAACTTTTTTTTTCTAAAAAAAAAGAGTAAAAATCACTTGAATTTACATAACACCCACTAAATAAAACTAAAAACAAATAAAATAAACCATAGTAGTTTTTTTAAATTTTAATTTCAATATTTTTGTACTGTTCTATTTTGATATTAAAATCATAGACCTAATACTATTTACACCAAATTCATAATTCGCTAAACAAGTATAACAAAATTTTAATAATTTTATTCTGTTTTAAGTGCTTATTAATGTTTTTCAACTAAACAATTAAACCATTGACATGAAAAATGTATTCTTTCAAAATCCATTTTGTGTACGTACAGAGTCCTATTATAATAAATATATAATTTGTAATATACTTTAAACAGTAGAATTTACACTAAAAATGTCTCGTAATTCTGTCTGACCAGTGTTGTAAATAGTGGAATGTGCATTAAAAATGTCTTTTAGTTCTATAGGCTTATATTCAAGATAAATGTTTTTATTTCGAAAATATCTGGCAGTATACCAGTTACAAGATATATTTGCAGGTTCATTAATGTTCACTGGAACATATGTTACGTTTGATACATTGTCTTTTAAGTGAGGCACTACACCTATTTGCTGATTAGCCAAATTAAATATTTTATCGTTTGGCTTTCCATTAATGTATGTGAAACCATACATTATAACCAGTGCCTTGATATGTCCTTAAAATTACATATCTGAAAATATAATATCGTCTATTATTAATTAAAACAAAATTATAAGTGCGCTCTTCTGAATAATATCTCTCTGTCGCCGTCGTTGGTTGACTATTAGTGGATAACGTAAAGACATAATAATTGAAGAGAATATCAACGAAAAGTAATACAAATTTACATTACAGTTACATTATTTTGCAAATTTCTACTTCTTTTGTACTCTTCTCTTAAGTTTAAATTAACACAGCAGCAATATTATAAAAAATAGTGTGCAATTATAAATAGATTAACATATATAAATCACAGATTTTCGCATGACAGTAATTCTACATGCATAACATTACAAATTATTGTATAACTATATTCATAAACAAATATACGTATTCAACAATATATGCACAGTTCAAAATATCATATGGAGTTGCCGGTAAAAATTGTTTGAACTATTTCACCGGTTTCCGACGTAAATTTATATTCAATTTCAGTTCCTTTACAATTTGGATGACGCCTTGAGTGTTTTCTCTTTTTTTGGTGGAAGTTTCAGAATTACTTGTTAATTTAGTTATAAACTCGGTTGCTGTCTGATAGATTTGGCGGTGGGAGGCTGGCGTTGCTAGGTGTAATGACAGGAGTTCTCATTATTCCCATATAAATGGTAGTTAGTATCAACGGGTGTGGTTGCATCTATAGTATGCAAATGATCGGCGGTGTATATACTATCATCTATGATAAGTTTGAAGCCTTTAATTTTTGTAGTAAGGTTTTTTTGTTCTAGCCTGTTTTAAATGATCGACAAGCACCATACGGTCCTCTCTATCCTTAGGACATGGATCTTCTGATATAAATACTTTTTTCCTTTTAATTTAAAAGTATTTTTTAATACCGTCTTTTTTTTTAAATAGCTGATAAATTCTACTTTTATGATTGCGGTTCCGTCCAGTTTTTTGTTACGAATTGTATAACTATTGCCAATATTGGCTTCAGTTATGCATATATAGGGCAGTTCATTAATAATAAAGATAATGTGGTTGAGCAGGTCCTGACTTCTTGAGGGAGTGTGTATACCAAAGATAAGGATATTGTTACACCTTTGCTTTCTATCCAGTTCCAGATATCTTAACTCCACTGCTGAGGATCGTTTTTCTAGATTATCAGTTCTAGTTTTTTGGGTGCTTAAGAGTTTCGAGTAATTCAGAGTGTTTGGTATTTATGTCCTCCTTTATGGTTTGCTGAGTATTACTGGCTGACTCGTTAATTGCGTGAACAAGAGATTTGTACCATTCGTTCAGTGACTGATCTCCCACTGTAGTTGGAACGACAAGTTGTGCATATTGTATGATCCCCAGTCACTATTGTTAACGTCAAAACACGCGAATACCGACCTTATGGTTTTCAAAATGGACAGGGTTTTAGTGCAATTTTGAAAAGAAATATGGCTCAGCCGACGATGAAATTTTAGCACAAGCAATAATTCTACGGTACCTTTCAAAACATCAGGTTTTCTAGAATAGTTTCTCAAAATAGCATCGATTAATAACGAAAACACTGCAATATCAAAATTGTACACGAACATGACGTTTGTCTGTAAAAAACTAAAATTATTATTATTTCTGTTGTCTCACAGTATTCCTCTGGTTGCATTCTATACTGACGGGATTATACCAAGTCAGTACAAAAAAAAAAGAAAAGGAAAAAAAACTATTGTGTATTAAGAAATGATCTAAAGGTGTTACATGTTTTAAAAATTACCAATTTCTGGATGTTCCTGTGAATGGCTGTGTTAAGTCCTAATTGAGCCAAGTGCGGTGTAACCGTTGTTATTATTATTATTGAAATTATAATAACATCAATCAACTTCTCAACAAATGTTGGGTTCCAAGGCCATCCCGGATGCATGCATCAAAAGAAGTGGGCTGGTTTCTGTTAGTTCTATGTGAATTATATATCCATTATTTAGAAACTACCATACTTTCTAGACCTTAATGGCCCTTTCTGTTTAGACAAGACTTTCATATAAATACCGCCAAGCGTAATTGAGGGCCAGTCTAATTTTATACGTCGTAGAGTTAACATTAATCTTCAGTAATTATAAGTTTATTGTAATTTTGGAATCGGATCGATTAAATTCATTTTTAGTGATAATAAATGTTTTTTTAAAAGCGGTCTTTCCTGAAAATTACACGTAATTGGCGCAGTCGTTGTAGGATCCTCGAAGTTCCAGATTTCCACAATCCAGAAGCCTTGCTTTCGTTGCAACAAGTACTTTCTGCAAGTGGAGATTCAGATCTTCAGTTTCAACTGTTCATTGAGGATACAAGAACACTACAAGTCTACAAGAAGCATCTTTTGTAAGTTTTCCTTCTTTCCTAAAGTGCTATTATGATTTTTGTAAATTGGTGTTCACTATTATTAAGTCCTTTTGTAAATTTTCATACGCAAAATTTTCAACTTATTAAGTTCCTTTTTATAAATTTTTCGTACGCAAAAATTTAAAATATTTAAGTTCTTTTATAAATTGTCATAAGTAAAATTTTGAAATATTTTGTTCTTCTACGAAAATTTTCACACGTAAAATTTTCCACTTTTATTTTTCTTTTCTCTTTTAGTGCAAATGAAATTTTATTCTAAATACATGAATAGTCGAGAGTCAGTATCAGAATATAACGAATATCTAAAAAATCTTAGTTCAAATGAAAACAAAATGGCTGAAACCTTAAGAGCAACTGCTCAACTTTTAAAAACTTATAATGGCAATCCCAATCATTTAGAGTATTTTATTCATGCAATCGATGAATTTTATACGCGATATTATAATGGTGACGAATCACAGAAAGAGTTTGTATTGACTTCTATAAAAGCCAAACTAATTGATGAAGCCGGAGATTTTCTCATGAGTCGACCTGACCTAACAACATGGACAGACATTAAAAACTTTTTAAGACAAAAATTTGGTGACCCAATTTCAAGACAAAACTTAAACCAATAACTTACTTTTTGCTCTAGAAATAAAAATGAGTCCATTTTAGAATTTATTGATAGGCTTAAGATATTAGTACATAGAATAACATCAAAATTACATTCCGAAAATTTATCTCAAGTAGTAAAAAACGACTTTATTGATCAAGTGGAAATAACGGCAGTCCAAGTTCTAATGGCAAATGTCTCTTCAGAATTAAAAACAATTTTATTAATACATAAACCTGCAAATTTAACTCTAGCTACTAGCCATGTATTGAACTTTACAATGCTAGAAAACCAAATAAACTTTAGGCCTAGCCATAACACAAATAATAATAATGTTTCTCAGAGATACGCCCAAAAACCACCCAATTTCTTTAAACAAACACCATTTCAGCCAACCTTAAATAATTTTTCGCCCCAAAGTAGAAATTTCACCCCACAACAATCACAGTTTCCCCGTCAGCCGATAAATATTCAACCTCGTAGTTTACCCCCTAAAAGATTTTCAACAAATTCACAAGTTTTTGGAAAACCAAGAAATGTTTTCGCACCTCAAAATTCCAATAAAAATTTTAATCAACCAACACCAATGTTCGGAGTTAGTATACAACAAAAACATTTTAGACCCAACAATGCAGGCCCACAACAAAATCAGTACCCACAAAAATCTAACGGTAATTTTCCAAGACCAAATAACTTTAATCCCCAACAAAACTTTTGGCAGAAAAACCCTTATGCCAATCCCTTAAGATTTCAAGAAATAACCTATATGAACGACTATCCTGAGTCAGAACCCGAATATTTTGAAGACCCAAATTTCTATTATTCCGATAACCAGGACATTGTCGAACAAACTTATGACATATCCCCCGATAATCATGAAATATACGAAGAGCAACCAGTTTCAGGGGAAGACGAAAATTTTCATACGGAAGCCTCTGGAATCGACCATCGAGCTTAACACTTAACAGTTTTCAAATAAATGCCCTTCCTTATATTGAAATTAACCACTCACCTTGTAAATTATTAATAGATACAGGTAGTCATACTTCCCTAATTGGACTTGCCATCGCAGAAAAATATTTCGCAAACGATATCCGTAATTCTAGGCACACCTTAGTGACATGCATGGGAAAACAAATAACTCAAAACAAAGCTGAAATAAATCTCTTAACAGACTTTGGTATTTTCCAACCGCTAGAATTTATACTGTATAACTTTCACGATTATTTCGATGGTATAATAGGCACTAGAGATTTAAAAAAACTAAAACTTAATATAGACTTCGTAAATCAGACATTATACAACACCCATTATAACATACCTTTTTTCTTTCGTACTGATTTTGAAATTCAAAAAATAGAAATTCCACCAAATAGTATTTACTTGACAAAAATTAATACAGACCTTCCAGAAAATATGGAAATATCTATTTCATACATTAGAACCAACCAAGTTGAGGTATCCCCCTGTATAACCATGGTAACTAATAACCAAATCCTCCTTGAGCTAAAAAATTTCACTGAGGAAAGTATTATCCTCAAATTCTTACCATACCACATTAGAGAAATCAGTTTTCCCTTTCATTCCGATCAATTTGTACTTTTTAATTTCGAACAAATTAGAAATGAGGTATATCAGGACAGCCCAAATACCAAATTAAATGACCCATTTAGTCTCATTCGTTCCGATCATCTTAACACTGAAGAAAAAAATGCCCTAAAACAAGTAATCAACCAATTCCCTAATGTTCTTAATAAACCAGGAGATAAACTTACCTTTTCTAACCGTGTCAAACATAAAATTAAAACCACAGACGAAATTTCCGTACACACTAAAACGTACCGTTATCCCTACGTTCATCAACAAGAAATCAAAAGACAAATTTCCCAGTTACTTGAAGATAACATTATCAGACCTTCTCAGAGCCCCTGGTCATTGTTCCAAAAAAAATGGGTGCTTCAGGTCAGCAAAAATGGAGAATGGTAATCGATTATCTTAAGGTCAACGAAAAAACCATTGATAATAGATATCCCTTACCTAATATCTCAGATATCCTAGATAAGCTAGGTCGAGCCCAATATTTCACCACTTTAGATGTCGCGTCGGGATTTCACCAAATAAAAATGAAAGCGAATTCTATTCAAAAAAACCGCTTTCAATGTAGAAAATGGTCATTATGAATACACTCGTATGCTATTTGGATTAAAAAATGCACCAGCCACTTTTCAATGTGTAATGGACAATGTTCTTGAAGGTCTTCAAGGCAAAATTTGTCTCGTCTACATGGATGATATAATAATCTTCGCAACATCCCTCCAAGAACACATACAAAATCTAAAACTGGTATTTCAAAGACTAATAGAAAACAATATGAAAATTCAACTAGATTAATCAGAGTTCCTTCAAAAATCTGTTGAATTCCTTGGTCATGTTATCACCCCAGAAGGTATCAAACCAAATCCCCGAAAAATAGAGGCAATAAAAAATTTTCCAATTCCCAAAAACCCAAAAGAAATAAAATCTTTTCTGGGACTTATTGGATAATATAGGAAATTCATTAAAGGTTTTGCAAAACTAACTAAACCAATGACAAATTGCTTAAAGAAAGATAAAAAACTTATTCACACATCTGAATTTGTCAAAAGTTTTCAGTTATGCGAAGAACTTCTCATGAACGACCCAATACTCCAACACCCAGATTTTTCTAAAACATTTCTTTTAACAACAGATGCATCTAATTATGCTATTGGTGCAGTTTTATCCCAAGGTCCCGTAGGCAAAGACCTACCTATTGCATATGCCTCTAGAACACTAAACCCTGCCGAATGCAATTAGTCAACAATTGAAAAGGAGCTATTGGCTATTGTATTGGCAACAAAATATTTCCGACCTTATATGTTTGGCGTCAAATTTAAAATTCTTTCTGACCACAAGCCACTACACTGGTTAATGTCGATTAAAGAACCAAATTCTGCTGATATAAGTGATTTCGAGGAAACTTTCGAAGAACTTATAAGAGACAGCTTGACTAACCTTCCACCAACACCTTTCGGGTATAAACACCCAGTACAACATATAAAACCTCCTTGTATAAAAGCCCCTGTCAAAGTACTAAAATGCCCTGACAATTTAGAAATGCCGGAATTTTCAGATACAAATTCAAGTACCACAAGTCGACATTCTTCTCAAAAATCCGCAGATATTCCTATAAATGAACCGCCTAGAGATCAAGATGATAATCAAACTATACACACATCCGAAGAAAATCCCATTCTAGGTGCACCGTATACAGTAAAACACCTTAACACCTTCAAAAACCAAATAATTTTCAGATATTCCAATAACAATTCAAACCGAAAAGAAACGCAATATCCATTTGAGGGAAAGAAAAGAATAATATTCTTTTTACAAAATGAACCCCCTGAGCAGGTAATATTAAAACTAATAAAGGAAAATATGCCACCTGGTAATTATTGTATGCATTTCAAAGACAAATCTCTCGAACCCATCATATTAAGGACCTTTCAAAAATACTTTAATTCTAAATCTTTCCAACTAAAAATAAGCAATACTCTTGTCAAAGATATCACCGACAAAGATGATCAAACACATAAAATTCAAACGTTTCACGAAACACGAAACAAAAACATCCCACCGAGGAATTACCGAAAATATTACAGCACTAAAAAGAAACTATTATTGGCCAAACATGCAAAAAGATGTACAAGAATACGTCAATACATGTGAGGTTTGCCAAAAGTCCAAATATGAAAGACACCCACACAAAATAAAATTAAAACCAACCCCGATAGGTACTGAACCTTTCGACCATCTCTATATTGATGTGTACTAATTTGACAAACACAAATTTCTAACAATAATTGACAGTTTTTCTAAATTGGCACAAGCATATTCTATCTCCTCGGAAACAAGCCCCGAGTAGACTAATTAAATATATTAAACACTACGGCATACCTGAAAAAATAACAATAGATAATCATAGCTCGTTTAAAAACTCATTAATACAAGATCTTTGTAAATTACATCAAATACAATTGCATTTTATTACTCCCCACAATCCAAATTCAAATAGCCCGATAGAACGTTTCCATTCTACAATCAGAGAAACGTTACTTTCAATTTTAGAGAAAAACCCTAAAGAACCAATAGAAAAATTAATGTCGCTTGCTATCCTTTCCTACAATAATTCAGTTCATTCCACTACTAAATACACTCCGTTTCAAATAATTAAAGGAAAATTGGATTGTAAAAATCCTCTCGAACTCTCAGAGGAAGAACTACAGACACAATTTATGACCGAGCACCGCGAAAACATTAATAAACAAATTTATGACAAACTAAAAGACTCCCAACAGAAAACTCTAGAAAAACGAAATGAAAACCTAAATAACCCTCCAGAAATCGACTTATCAAAACCTGTGTATATAAAAACGGCCAGTAGACAAAAACGTATGTCCCTGTATAAAAAATTAAAAAATCCCCGTAACTCTTCACAAAATGAGAAAAGAAAGAACAGAAGAAGAAGAAACAAAGAAAGCTAAAAAATAATTTCGTTGTTTCAGACGATGCTCAAACTATGGATCCTATTGCTGGTCCTAATCACAGTGAAAACTAACAGTTACAAAATAGAAGAACTTCGAAATCCCCTATTACCAATTTCTTTAGGAAATACCTACATAATTAACGATCAACACACCGCCTTTTATCATGTAAATATTACAATAATTAAAAGCTGCTTACAAAACATTGAAAACTCCCCTATTAAAGATACAAAGAGCCGTTTCACAAGACTTTAAACATGATGCGTTACTATTCATGATTCAAAGTAAATTAAATCAAAGTTTATATCTATATGATCAACTTAATCGAACAATCTCTTTATTTAAAGAAAAAAGACAAAAACGTGGACTTATAAATATAATAGGTAATGCACAAAAATGGTTGTTTGGAACTTTAGACGCTGACGACGAATTAAAATACGACAATTACATACACATCTTAAACAATAATCAAAAAACCCTTGCAGAAAATATGAAACAAAACCAAGACGTGTTAAAATCTATAACAAACACTTTCACAAATCAAATCGAGACATTAGAAAATAACCAGAAATAAATTAAAAACAGTCTAGACTCATTAGAAAACCAAGAAGCGGGCTTTGCAAACACTTTCTATGAGTCAGTAATTATTGACAATACTAATTTGCAAATACAAAGACTTAACGAGCTTTTGCAGAATTTAGAAATCACAATTAGTTTTGCGAAAGTTATGCATCACTCTATATTAAAGCCGTCTGACTTAAAAGAAATAATTAGTCATATACCTGATGATAAGATTATTCAATTTAATAACATGGTAAATTATTATGAAATTATGACGACCCAAGTATTAATACAAAATGACTTGGTAATATTCTCAATACATACACCAATGATATACCCAGCATTTTATATATTGTATAAAATAAACCCTATCCCTATCCTTAATCACACTATTAGTATCCAACATCCCTACATATTACTTACAAGAGAAGACTTCTACAACAGCCCACATGAGTGTCCAAAGATCGAGAACAGTCATCTCTGCAAACTAGAAGACTTAACAAAAGATGAATCCTGCCTGTACAACACTTTGACAAAAGCAAGGAGTGAGTGCCCCACTCTTGAAACATCATTTTCTACCAGTACTATCAAAAAGGTGCAAGACAATACTGTGTTAGTGATCCCTGAAAAACCTATTTTAGTGAAAAGTCAATGCCAATTTTCAACCAAGCAAGAGTTAATAAACTCCCCTTCTTTGATCTCTCTCGATGATTGTAAAATAGAAATTAACAGATTCTCATTCAAGAGAGATGTAAATGAAATTGTTGACTTCCAGCTAAAATTACCAGTGTTTAAATTTAGTTTAAATTCTACCTCAAAAAAAGCACTCATCTTAAAACAAGTAGACCACGTAGCCATAAGACAAGCTCAACATTTAGTTGATCAAATAAAAAAATTACGAATTAGAAGATCTCAAAATATATTTGATGAATGGATATGTGTAATAGTAATAGTAGCCATAATAATATTATCATTGTTTTCGTTCATTTTATATTATAAAAATAATAATTTAAGAAAGATCTCTACTAAAAATATTGAACTCCACATTGTAAAGGATTCAGAAAACAGTGATGAACCCCTATTTTCTGAAACTTAAGGGGGGAGGAATTATATATCCATTATTTAGAAACTACCATACTTTCTAGACCTTAATGACGCTTTCTGTTTAGACAAGACTTTCATATAAATACTGCCAAGCGTAATTAAGGGCCAGTCTAATTGTATACGTCGTAGAGTTAACATTAATCTTTAGTAATTACAAGTTTATTGTAATTTTGGAATCGGATCGATTAAATTCATTTTTAGTGATAATAAATGTTTTTTAAAAACGGTCTTTCCTGAAAATTACACGTAATTTGTGTTGTCCTGTAAGAATTTCCTCCCTATGTAGCAAGTACCGAGCAGGACTGCCTTCTGGATGTCGATGAAGGTGTTAGTATACAGTCCTATGATTTTTAGGTTCTGTTCTAATGTTTTTGGAACTAGTTCAGTTGATGATACGATGGTCGGTATCACATTAACCTTATTCAGTCGCCACATCTGCTGTATCTCTATGGTCAGCTCCGCATATTTGGCCTTTTTCTCTGATATTTATCCAACACGTTATTATTGTTGGGTACCCCGACATCTACCAAATAAGCTGTCTTTGTTTCCTTGTTTAACAGTACCACATCAGGCAGATTATTCGTCACCCGTCTGTCGGTGATAATTGCCCGGTTGTAGTACAGTTTGAAGGCATTATTTTCAAGCACTGAATTTGGTTGGTATTTATAATAGGGCATAAGGTGTTAAGGAGCTCGTATTTATTGGCAAGCTTCTGGTGTATGATGTTACACACCTGGTTATGTTGTTGGAGGTAGTCCGTGTTTGCTAAGAAAGTGCAGCCAGATGTTATATGCTGTATAGTATCTGATCTCTCACTACATTTTGGACACTTATCTGATTCAACGGATCGGTCTTTGATGATAAATTTAGTGTAATTTCATATGTTAATAACTTGGTCCTGTATTGCCATTACAAATCCTTCTGTCTCTGGGAATAGTTGTCTATCCTTCAGCCACCTGTTGGATGCTTCGTAATCTATGTGTGGCTGATTCAAGTCATTGTGATGTCGGCCGTGCAGTGCCATTTGAGCCCACTGTTCTTGTTTGTCGGGGTCTGAAATTGACTGTAGGATGATGATGTCACTTGCGAGAGTACGAGTTGTCACTTAAGGTCACTATGTGGTGAAGGCTTCATGTTTTTCCTTTGTTGGTGAAGAAATCTCTCAATTTTTGCAGCTCTCGGGTGTGCGAATTTGTCAAGTCAACAAGGGATCTTCCACCTTCTCTTCGTGGTAAGGTCATTCGGAGATTGATGATGACCTTGGGTGGCGTGACTTGTACTTGATCATCATTAGGCGAGTAGTTCGCTGTAGTCCCTCTAGCTCCTTGTTAGTCCATTTCAAGATTCCGAAACTGTAGGTCAGCACGGGCACAGCTTAGGTGTTAATTGCTGTAATGATATTTCCGCCGTTCAATTCTGTCTTCAGAAGAGCTCGCACTCTTTGAATGTACTAATCTTTCATCTTGTTCTTTCCTTGCTTATCCTGAAGCAGTCTAGTTTGTTGGAATCCTAAGTATTTCTAGGTCTCTCCTTGGTTCATCGCTTGAACTATTTCTCCATTGGGTAGGGCTACATCACCATTAATGACTTTGCCTTTTTTGATGTTTAAGGCTTTAAATTTTTCCATTCCAAATTCCATATGGATGTCTTTCGAGAAGGTGTATGTAACGTCAATAAGCTTTTTTAGTTATTTGTGGTTTCCACCATATAGCTTAATGTCATCCATATACAGAAGGTGAGATATGGTTCGGGGATCGTCTCTGTTGGCTTTGATGTTGAAGCCATGTCCTGTATTTCTGAGCAACGTGGATAGGGGGTTCACCGCTAAGCAGAACCAAAGTGGACTTAATGAGTCTCGTTGGCAAATTCCCCTATTGATGTGTATCTCATCGGTGGTAAGAGATTGATCGCCATTATAGATCCTCCAGATCGTTCTCCACTGGTGCTTGATGATCATAGGGCCAATTTTGTATACTCCTACTAGGTCTATGAGGAGGTACACTGTCAAACGCCTTTTTAGTCTATAAAAGCAGTGTGTATGTTGCGTTGTTTTTCTGTGCCTGCTTAAGTACCACACTCATCCCTTCTGTTCCTCGGCTAATAGGTCATGACTCTCAATATGATGATAGATACGATTTGCAATGCATCCTATTAGGATCTTGTACATGGTGGGAAACAGGTGATGGGCCTGTACTGGGACGGGTCTTCTGTTCTATCACTTTTGGGTAGCATAGTTGTAGTGCCTAGCTTAGAAATGCGGGAGTTGTCTCCGGATGATGCATTATTTTAGTAAACTGCTGGCCAGAGCTTCATGAAGGACCTCAAATTTCTTATACCAGATATTGTGAATATGGTCAACTCCTGGCGACTTCCAGTTGCTCGTTCCCTTAATAAAGTTGCTAACTTCCTCCTTGGTGAGAGAGTCAAATTCCATTTTTGGTGTTTGAATCTGATTACGTTGAGATTGTATCCATGTAGCATTTCGGTTATGCTCTTTTGGTTTTTCCCAGATTTTCGACCAATATTCGGTCAAATGCTCTTTGCTCGACAGCATCTTCTCAGTATTGGTTTGATCTTTGATATTATTGATAATCAGATAGAACAGTCTTTGATTGGTGTTGAAAAGCTTCTGTCGTTTTCTCTTTGAGCATTTGTTGTATCTTTGCAGACGTTCCGCTTTAGCTGCTAGTCTTTCTTTAGTGTTTTTTACTCATCTAGTTTTTGTTGATGGTTGAGATCGGTGGGTTTTTACTTATCTTTTTAAATATCCTTTTAATGCGCGTCTTAAGTCTAATTCTGTGAGTCTTCCTAGTTCCTGTCTCAACTCATCAGTTGCCTTCTCAAGTCTTTTCTGCCATATGGGTTTTTGTTGGTGTGTAGCTTTGCCCGTTTTTCTTGTGAGAATGCACTTGTTGTTTATGGCATCTAAGGACCGCAACGGCGAGCAGTAGATGAGTGTGCGGAGCTTCTCAAGGGTGTCATACTCCATACTAAACCCTCCTAGTATGGTGTTGAAAATCTTGAGGATGCTTTGGGTCTTTGAGTTGGATCTAGGCCGTTAAGTCGGTCTCAAATCTGGTGATCTTATAATAGGAGCGCATTATAAAACAATTCATTTCTGGTGTTTATTTCATACACTTCCTTGGCTTTCCAGCCTTCGTGGCGTGAGAATTGGTGACATACGTCTTCTCAGAAACAGCGAGAGCTGGGCGTGTGGCCTCGGTGGTTGGTGCCACAAGAGGAGGTGAAGTTGTTGCATTAGCCATACTTGACATCACGCTGCTTCCGTCGCCAGTCGAGGGAGACTGTAACTCACTTAACACACAGGATCCTCTACCTTCGATTTTATTATTATTATTGTTATTAATATTACTTTTATGACTTGTCTCACAGTATTCCTGTGGTTATAGTTTATACTGACGGGATTATACCAAGGCAGTACAAAAAATAAAAATAAAAAAAAAGGAATTGAAAAAAAAAACAACTATTGTGTATTAAGAAATGATCTAACCATGCTACATGTTTTCAAAATGACCGATTTTTAGATGTTCCTGTGAATGTCTGTATTAAGTCCTAATTGAGCCAAATGCGAGGTAAACGTTGTTGGGGTGAGACCTGTTACTGATATGACGAGAGGAACAATGATGACTCTTTCCTGCTTCCACAGCCTTTTTACTTCCATTGCCAAGCTAAATAAGTGATATTCTCTTTTTTTGGATTGAATGGTGATATCGGGTCTGTTTGCGGGGATTGTTTTATCTGTGTGGATGTCAATGTCCCAGTAGAGCTTGTAACCTTCGTTTTCAAGTATGGATGTTGGTGTATAATAGTAATAAGGGTCTATGTTCTCCGTTAGTTTGTATGTTGTGGCTAATGCTTGATCAACGACCTTCCCTGCTGAGTTGTGTCTTGCAGTGTATTCAGTTCCAGCCATTATTCTACATCCACTCGTTATGTGATCGATCGTTTCTCTCTGCTGGTGACATCTCCTACACCTCTCGTCTTCAATGGTTATGTCCTTGATGATGTGCTCTCGGTATTTCTGGTTGCTATGACTTTGTCCTGGATGGCAAGCAGGAAGCCTTCTGTTTCGGGGAACAGCTGCCCTTCTTGGAACCACGTATATGAAAACTTTTTATGTATACGGTCTTGCTTTATGTAGTATTTGTGTCTTCCGTGAAGAAGTGTTTTTTCAGACCAGGTGTTCATCTTTCTTGTCGTGATTGGATGTGGATGTGGCTCGTTCGAGACAGGTCAAGCGGTGTATAATTCTTGTCTTTCCTTGCATGCGTTGGGATGTAACTTCCTGTGTTTAGTGAATTCAGAGCGTATGAAAATGTGAATGTTTTCTATGTCTGTGTATGACCATTTAATGAAACCAAACGAATACGTAAGAATAGGTATGGCGAAGGTGTTAATAGCTTTCGTTAGATTTCTGGAATTCAGTTTTGTTTTTAGTAGCTTTGTGAGTCTGGTTTTAAATTCCGTCTTGAGCTCTGATTTGAAATGAGTGTGGTTAATTTTGGTGCTTTGATGGAAGCCTAGGTATCTGTATGTTTCTTCTTTGAGCATGTTATCTATAGTTTCATTGTTGATTGTTTCCTTCGTAGGGTGGTCCTTCCACTGTCCCTTGTTAATATGAAGTAGCTTGCATTTACTTATACCAAATTCCATGTTGATGTCCAGGGTAAACGTTCCTGTCATTTTAAGGAGTTCCTTTAGCTGTGCCTTTGTGCTTGCATATAATTTTATGTCATCCATGTACAAGAGATAGTTTATTTTGTGTACGTTATTTTTTGGTGTTTAATTTGGAATCCGAAGTTTGTGTTATTCAGTGTGTTTGAGAGTGGATTGAGACAAAGGCAGAACCACAAAGCGCTGAGTGAATCTCTCTGGAATATACCTCGTCTGATGTAGATCTCTTCTGTTTCGATGTCCTCTTTTTCTGTTCTCTGGTTGATTTCAGTTTTCCACGTACTCATAATTTGTGTAAGAAATTGCCTGATGTTTTTATTGGCTTTATATAATTCTAGCACTCTGGTTGGCCAACTGTGGGGTATCGAATCAAAGGCTTTTTTATAATCTATGTAACCAGTATGAAGGTTTTTATAATTTTTCCTGGTTTGTTCCATGATGACGCTGTCTATAATTAGCTGCTCCTTGCATCCTCGGCTGTTTTTCCTGCACCGCTTTTTGCTCTTCCGTTAGAATGTTTTTGTGTACTAGAAGTTGTTTTATTCTCCTGGTAATTGTGGCTGTGATGATCTTATATAGGGTTGGAAGGCACGTAATAGGTCGGTAATTTGACGGGTCCTTATTATCTGAATTTTTGGATTTAAGGTATGTTATTCCTTGCGTGAGAAAACTGGAGAGTGTGCTAGGTTTTAAAATAATTTTATTAATTTGGCGAGTGAGACTTCATGTGTAGAGGTAAACTGTTTGTACCAGAAGTTATGCATGTTATCTATTCCAGGACATCTCCAGTTATGCGTGTATTTGATTGTTTCTGCAACTTCTTGCGTTATTATTGCAAAGTCCTCTTGTTCCTTCAAGCGCTTGCGTCTATCTTCTTCTGCTTTAATCCATGAAGAGTTATTATTGTGTAGTTTCGGTTCTGACCAAATACTTTTCCAGTATTCTGTGATCTCTTGTTTGATCGGTGGTTCTATTACTCGTGTCCCCTCATTGCTCATGCTTTTTTGGTAGAACTGTTTTTCGCTTCTTCGAAACAGGTTGTTAGCGTCCTTTCTTTCATTTGATTCTTTGTATCTTCGGAGTCTTGCGGCATACACAGATAATTTTTGCTTCAGAATGTTAAGGATTTCTGTAAGCATATGATCAGGAGATGCAGATTTGATTTTCTCTACACTTTGTGTGATTCGTTTTGACTTGTTGCCGTTCATGGATGGGGTAAGATGTCCCAATTCTTTTCTAATTTTGTTAATTTTGTTAATTTTGTTTTCAATCCTTATCTGCCATTTGAATTTTGGTTTTATGTTGTTAGTGTTTCTGTGTCGTGGCGAAAGTTTCTGATTGTTCTCTGTTATCGTGGTTATAGCTGCTGCGTAGATCACTGTATGAATGTCCTCAATTGTGCTCGCATTCGTAATGTACTCGGGAATTATGTGTTCGTTGATGGTCTTTAGGATTTTATATGTGTCCCGTTTGAAGATTAAACGTGGAAAAGGATCTTCTTGTAGGATCGGAGCCTGACCATTTATTTACATGTGACTTCATTTCTACTTTGATTGCTTGTATGAGAGACAGTCCGAGGTGTAGCTGTGTGTATGGTGCTTTGGGCGAATGATTCACTTGTCTTGTGCGCTGTATGGTGCTTGTCATCTGTCATGGGTTGTTGCTGGGTGCTTCGCCCCTACTGAGCATTGAGTGAGGTTGCAGATCCTCTTGCACAAAGTTGGGCTGGTTTGTATGTGGGATCGGTTCGGCATCTGCCCCACTGTTCTCAATGTTTGGTTGATGAATGTTTAGTTCAGCAGCTACCATAGCTTTGATATTTTGCAATGCGAGTGGGGTGTGTTTACTGGTCTTAGTGATGGCTCTTTTTTGATCTATTACTCTCTGTTCTGTGATAAGTGATTTGTATTCTGGATATTATGCTATGAAAAGTGTATGCAGTTTATGTTCGTATCCTGATGAAATTGTCTCAAATTTGGTAGCGGTGTAGTAGGAATGCATTACCGTCCGATTCATTTCATCTGTCCATTTTAACCTCTTCCTTGGTTTACCTGCCTTGGTAGTTGCAGGTAGTCGTTGCGATATATCCGCTGTTGTAATGGGCTCAAGTTGTTGTGATTGGTTAGCATCTATGTCAGATTTATTTGTGTATCCATTTGGGCAGCGCATGATCGATTCGCTCGATTCTGTAATGCGTCTCATGCGTTGCCCTGCCTTTCCCGCCTTGGTAAGTGCCAGCTTAGCCGGCAAAACACTTTCGGTGGATCTATATTCCTTTGCCTGGTCGTGATCGTTCGGTCGAGCAGTCTTTTCCCGCAGCGTCCTCGACCGTTACGCTGCTCGCCCGATGCTTTGTTGTTTGGATTGATGTTTTGTGGTGTTAGAAGCTCAAAGTGTCCCAACATTGGATCGCCTGTTAGTAGAATGAAGATCATTTTATTGTGTGTTTGTTTGCCTATAATTGTTGGTCTCTCTTTAATGCACATCTGTTTTGTTCTTGTTGTTCTTGGTTTTGGAAAAATATGGAAGATGTGCTTCTCTAACAATGTCGGCTCTGATGAAATTCTCGGGAATAGGTTCGGCTGTAACAGTTTTTTTCGGCATAGGCCCGCCTGTTCATCCTTTCGCCGTCACCGTCCCGCATGCTGTCACCTTCAGCAGTGGCTCCAAAGATGCCCTGGCGATCCCCAGGCAGCGGCTGTTTTCCGAGGCTCGATGCTTTCTCTATTTTCATGGATACACCACCATTTGACCCTGATGGTTCAGGTAACTCGTGTCCGTGGAGGCGTCACTCCCCTTGCAACTTAACCGAGGTTAGTTGCTCCGTGCGGTTTCAAAGGTTAGGAGGGGTTTAGAGTGACTAGGGTGTGAGAAGGGCAAGGATACTGGGTATTTAGGGCTGCGGACAGCTGGACGCCGCTGACAGTACGGACTACGAAATTACCGCAGCGTCCTCAATATTGCTGGATTCAGTACCCAGATGGTCAGATTTATTTATTATTATTATTATTAATATCATTATTATTATTATTATTATTATTATTATTGTATACAAAGGGACGAGAAATACGTTTTGTTTTTATTTCCCTCGTGAAAGGGAAGTATTTTAACCGTGAAAAAATCACCTTGCGGAATTTCTTCAGATCTTTACGTTTCGGGGTCTCTATTGATGTCGGAGAACATGTTTTCTCAATTCCGTCAGTCTGTCTATACCAGGCAGAGTTCAAAAACTACTTAAACAGTTGACTTAAAATTCTGGTCAAAAATTAAGTCATATTGGAACCCGTCGGCAGCGGCAGGCTTTGCAAGTTTGAGCCGTGGATGCCGTGGAATCGGCGATTAGTTTTTCCCAGACTTATAAAAGGATTTTGTCTTTGTTAAGTGACCGCTGCGTAATTACATTATTATACAAGATTGATAAATGGCCAATAAAAAACGTATGTGTAACGCATATAAATTGAAAAATTAATATTAACAGGATTTAAACATACAGAATTTCAGAAACAAAGTTTACGTATTATTTAATATAATATCTTAGTGTTTTATTTGTTATTTGTAGGATCAACAAACCTCAACAGACAAGAAGACGGAATCCGTGCAATAACTCATGGCGACGATACTACCAATATTAGTCCTGTCAGTGTGAGTGATGAATTCTCTCTCTCTAGCACTAGCTCGGAAATTGAAATTATGGCGGTAGACATGTTTTATTTTTTACTAAGCAAAGAATTTCAAATTGTGTATTGATTTTAAGAATCTTCCAATAGTAGTACCCAGGAAAAACCTGGCAAGAAAAAAACTGACTGTACCTAAAAAGCGCTTCTATAGGTTTAATATTGCCTGGTTGCAAAATACGAAATTTAAAAATTGGCTAATTAGGTCGGAAAAAAATACTCAGTAAAATTGACATAATTGACTATGGTTTTTGTAAGGTTTATAATGTCAATATTTTTCCAAATAAAGTTGACTTGTTAAGCATGCCAAATCAGAAAAACATGCACATTGGATCAAAGCTATTAATACGTCAAAAAATTTAGACCAACTTTTAAATAAAAAATATTACCAGAGCGTAAGAGTTGCTGAGCTAAAGTGGCTGTATTGTATAACTATATTGATAAACAAATATACGTATTCAACAATACATGCACAGTTCAAAATATCATTAGGAGTTGCCGATAAAAATTGTTTCTATAAAAAAGGAAATTCCCTCCAACGAAGGAATGTTTAAGACAGTAGTCCGTAATGGTTCCGAGACAAAGTGCACGGTGAACTATTTCACCGGTTTCCGACGTAAATTTATATTCAATTTCAGTTCCTTTACAATTTGGGTGACGCCTTGAGTGTTTTCTCTTTTTTGGTGGAATTTTCAGAATTACTTATTAATTTAGTTACAAGGTTTGTTTGAACTCGGTTGATGTCTGA
This sequence comes from Kuschelorhynchus macadamiae, assembly GCA_030620095.1. NCBI lineage: Eukaryota > Metazoa > Arthropoda > Insecta > Coleoptera > Curculionidae > Kuschelorhynchus > Kuschelorhynchus macadamiae. The sequence goes on from JAUTXW010001294.1 coordinate 145,942, forward strand.
TAGATTTGGCGGTGGAAGGCTGGAGTTGCTAGGTGTAATGACAGGAGTTCCAATTTCTAACCCTATATCCGAAGACTCATTATTCCCATACAAATGGTAGTTAGTATCAGCAGGTGTGGTTGCATCCATAGTATGCAACTGATCAGAGGTGTATATGCTATCATTTATGATAAGTTTGAGGCCTTTGATTTTTGATAAGGTTTTTTTGTCCTAGCCTGTTTTAAATGATCGACAAGTAGCTTACGTTCCTCTCTATCCCTAGGACATAGATCTTCTGATGTAAAAACTTTTTTCCTTTTAATTTAAAAGTATTTTTTAATGCCGTCTATTTTTTTAAATAGCTGATAAATTCTACTTTTAGGATTGCGGTGCAGTCCAGGTTTTTATTAGGAATTGTATAACTATTCTCAATATCGGCTTTCGTTATGCATATATAGAACACTTCATTAATATTAAAGATAGTGTGGTTGAGCAGGTCCTGACTTCTTGAGGGAGTGTGTATACCAAAAATAAGGATATTGTTACACCTTTGCTTTTTATCCAGTTCCAGGTATCTTAACTTCACTGCTGAGGATCGTTTTTCTAGATTATCAGTTCTAGTTTTTTGAGTTTCTAAGAGTTTCGAGTAATTCAGAGTGTTTGGTATTTATGTCCTCCTTTATGGTTTGCTGAGTATTACTGGCTGACTCGTTAATTGCGTGAACAACAGATTTGTACCATTCGTTCTGTGATTTCCCATTCTAGTTGGGACGACAAATTGTGCAAATTGTATGATCCCCACTCACTATTGTTAACGTCAAAACACGCGAACATCGACCTTATGGTTTTCAAAATGGACAAATGGATGTTCTTGTGAATGGCTATATTAAGTCCTAATTGAGCCAAGTGCGGTGTAAACGTTGTTATTATTATTATCGAAATTGACAATCAATTTCTCAACAAATGTTGGGTTCCATCCCGGATGCACGCATCAAAAGAAGTGGGCTGGTTTCTGTTAGTTCTATGTGTTGTCCTGTAAGAATTTTCTCACTATGTGGCAAGTACTGAGCAGGACTGCCTTCTGGATGTCGATGAAGGTGTTAGTATACAGTCCTATGATTTTTAGGTTCTGTTCTAGTATTTTTGGAACTAGTCCAGTTGATGATACGATGGTCGGTATCACATTAACCTTATTCAGTCGCCACATCTACTGTATCTCGATGGCCAGCTCCGCATATTTGGCCTTTTTCTCTTGATATTTATCCAACACGTTATTATTGTTGGGTACACTGACATCTACTAAATAAGCTGTCTTTGTTTCCTTATTTAACAGTACCACATCAGGCAGATTATTCGTCACCCATCTGTCGATGATAATTGCCCGGTCGTGGTACAGTTTGAAGGCATTATTTTCAAGCACTGAACTTGGTAGGTATTTATAATGGGGCATACAGATGTTAAGGGGCTCTTGGCAAGCTTCTGGTGTATGATGTTACACACCTGGTTATGTTGCTGGAGGTAGTCCGTGTTTGCTAAGAAGTGCAGCCAGATGTTATATGCTGTATAGTATCTGATCTCTCGCTACATTTTCGACACTTATCTGATTCAACGGATCGGTCTTTGATGATGAATTTAGTGTAATTTCATGTGTTAATAACTTGGTCCTGTATTGCCATTACAAATCCTTCTGTCTCTGGGAATAGTTGTCTATCCTTCAGCCACCTGTTGGATGCTTCGTAATTTATGTGTGGTGTGATTCAAGTCATTGTGATGTCGGCCGTGCAGTGCCATTTGAGCCCACTGTTCTTGTTTATCGGGGTCTGAAATTGACTTTAGGATGATGTTGTCAGTTGCGGGATTGAGGAGATTACGAGTTGTCACTATGCGGTGGAGGCTTGATGTTTGTGCCTTGTTGGTGAAGAAATCTCTCAATTTTTGCAGATGTCGGGAGTGCGAATTGGTCAAGTCAAAAAGGGATCTTCCACCTTCTCTTCGTGGTAAGGTCATTCGGAGAGTTGATGACCTTGGGTGGTGTGACTTGTACTTGGTCATCATTAGCCGAGTAGTTCGCTGTAGTCCCTCTAGTTCCGTGTTAGTCCGTTTCAAGATTCCGAAACTGTAGCTCAGCACGGGCACAGCATAGATGTTAATTGTTGTAATGATATTTCCAGCGTTCAGTTATGTCTTCAAAAGAGTTCGCACTCTTTGAACGTACTGATCTTTCATCTTGTTCTTTCCTTGCTTATCCTGGAGCAGTCTAGCTAGTCCTAGGTATTTGTAAGTCCCTCCTTGCTTCATCGCTTGAACTATTTCTCCATTGGGTAGAGCTACATCACCATTAATGACTTTGCCTTTTTTGATGTTTAAGGCTTTACATTTTTCCATTCCAAATTCCATATGGATGTCTTTCGAGAAGGTGTTTGCCACGTCAATAAGCTTTTTTAGTTACTTATGATTTCGACCATATAGCTTAATGTCATCCATAACCAGAAGGTGAGATATGGTTCGGGAATCGTCTCCATTGGCTTTGATGTTGAAGCAATGTCCTGTATTATTGAGCAACGTGGATAGGGGATTCATCCCTATGCAAAACCAAAGTGGACTTAACGAGTCTCCTTGGTAAATTCCCCTATTAATGTGTATCTCATCGGTGGTAAGAGATTGATCGCCATTATAGATCCTCAAGTTCGTTCTCCACTGCTGCTTGATAGTTGCCAGGAAACTGATGATCATAGGGCCAATTTTGTAAATTCCTAGGACGTCTATGAGGTGGTACCCTGTCAAACGCCTTTTTTTCGCGTTGTTTTTTCTGTGCCTGGTTAAGTACCACAAAGTCGATGATAAGTTGTTCTTTGTATGCTTGATGGTCCCAAATGCATCCCTTCTGTTCCTTGGCTAATAGGTTATGACTCTCAATATGATGGTAGATACGATTTGCAATGCATCCTGTTAGGATCTTGTACGTGGTGGGCAAACAGGTGATGGGCCTGTATTGGGACGGGTCTTCTGTTCTATTACTTTTGGGTAACATAGTTGCACTTGTTGTTTATGGCATAGTTGTAGTGCCTAGCATTAGAAATACGGGAGTTGTCTCCGGATGATGCATTATTTTAGTAAACTGACTGGCCAGAGCTTCATGGAGGACCTCAAATTTCTTATACCAGAAATTGTGAATATGGTCAACTCCTGGCGACTTCCAGTTGCTCGTTCCCTTAATAAAGCTGCTAACTTCCTTCTTTGTGATAGGGTCAAATTCCATTTGTGGTGTTTGTGGTGGTAAGATATTGATCGCCATTATAGATCCTCAGGTTCGTTCTCCACTGGTGTTTGATAGTTGCCAGGAAATTGATGATCATAGGGTGAATTTTGTATATTTGTAGTACGTATGAGCCAGGAATGTGGTACACTATCAAATGCCTTTTTATAGTCTATAAAAGCAGTGTGTATGTTGCGTTGTTTTTTCTGTGCCTATTTAAGTACCACAGAGTCGATGATAAGTTGTTCTTTTCATCCTTGGTGGTTTCGAGTGCATCCCTTCTGTTCCTCGGCTAATAGGTTATGACTGTCAATATGTTGATAGATACGATTTGCAATGCATCCTGTTAGGATCTTGTACATGGTGAGCAAACAGGTGATGGGCCTGTATTGGGAAGGTTCTTCTGTCCTATTGCTTTTGGGTAGCGGAGTTATAGTGCCCAGCATGAGAAATGCGGGGGTTGTCTCCGGATGATGCATTATTTTGGTAAAATGCCGGGCCATAGCTTCATGGAGGACATCAAATTTCTTATACCAGAAATTCTGAATATGATCAACTCCTGGTGACTTCCAGTTGCTTGTTCCCTTAATAAAGCTGCTAACTTCCCCTTGGTGATAGACTCAAATTCCATTTGTGGTGTTTAAATTTGATCACGTTGAGATTGTATCCATGTAGCATTTCGGTTATGCTCTTTTGGTTTTTCCGTTTGTTTCCGGTTGTTCGACCAATACTCGGTCAAATGATCTTTGCTCGGTATCATTTTCTCAGTATTGGTTTGGTCTTTGGTGTAATTGATATCCCGATAGAACTGTCTTTGGTTGGTGTTGAATTGCCAGTTCTGTCATTTTCTCTCTGAGCATTTGTTGAATTTCTGCAGACGTTTCGCTTTAGCTTTTAGTTTTTACTTTAGTGTATCCTGATATTCTAGTTTTTGTTGATGGTCGAGATCGGTAGGTTTTCTACCTATCTTCTTAAATACCTTCTTAATGCGCGTTTTAAGTCTGCTGGAGGGCGGTTCATTTTTCCGAAATTCTGTGAGTCTTCCTAGTTCCTGTCTCAAATCATCAATTGTCTTCTCAAGTCTTTTCTGCCATATGGGTTTTTGTTAGTGTGTAGCTTTGCCTCTTTTTTCTGGGCATGCACTTGTTTATGGCATCTAAAGACGGCGACGGCAGAGCAGTAGATGAGTGTGTGGAGCTTCTCAAGGGTGTCATACTCCAAACTAAACTCTGCTAGTATGGTGTTGAACATCTTGAGGATGCTGTGAATCTCCCAACTAGTTTTAAGTTTGGGGAGCTTAGGTCTTTGAGTTGGATCTAGCTCGTTAAACTCAGCAACAGCTTTCTGGAGTTCGTTATATACTGATATTTCTCCATTGTCCTGGGTATTGTTGTATTAGTTCTGGCAATGTTGTCTTGTCCTGTAGATTGGACTTCGCGTATGTTTTCTTCATTTCGTACTTCCTCCTCGGTTGTAGGCGAAGCCATGGGCTCAACACGTTCGTTCTCAAATTCAAGCTGCACCTCTCTTTTCAGTTGTTCCAGGATTGGTTCAGCCAAAAGTATATTCCGGACAATTACTCGATGTTGGTCAGCAATGCTTTGTGCGGTGATGTTCTGAAGATCGGGGTATTTCTGAAAGAAAGCACTATGAAGGCTAGTCCGGTAGGTGGTTAAGTTGGTCTCAAATTTAGTGATCTTATAATAGGAGCGCATTATGAAACAATTCATTTCTGGTGTCCATTTCATACGCTTCCTTGGCTTTCCAGCTTTCGTGGTCTGAGGATTGGTGACATGCGTCTCCTCAGAAACAGCGAGAGCTGGGCGTGTAGTGTCTGTGGTGGGTGCCACAAGGGGTAGTGGGGTTGTTGCAGTAGCCATACTCGACATCACGCTGCTTCCGTCGCTAGTCAAGGGAGACTGTAACTCATTTAACACACAGGATCATCTACCTAAATCCTGAGCGCGACAAGAGGTTATGGTGGTACAATGACGATTCATCCGTTTATTCCGTAGATTGTACATTTTCATGAAAGGGTTGCATTTTACCTACCTACCAGGGATTTTTTATGCTCTGCGAACAAGGTTTGCTCCTAGGGGAGTGGTAGGAAATATGATGTAAGGGAGAAAATGGATTTTTTGGGGACGGTGAGGAAATAAGAGTGTAAAGGACAGCATAGTGCTGGCTAGGGTACCTCGGGAGCGAGTGCCCGTACATAGAGAGATACAAAAGCATCTCTCTATACCCCTGAGGTATTATTATTATTATTGTATACAAAGGGACGAGAAATATATTTTGTTTTTATTTCCCTCGTGAAAGGGAAGTATTGTAACCGTAAAAAAATCACCCTGCGGGATTTCTTCAGATCTTTACGTTTCGGGGTCTCTATTGATGCCGGAGAACATATTTTCTCAATTCCGTCAGTCTGTCTATACCAGACAGAGCTCAAAAACTACTTAAGCAGCTGACTTAAAATTCTGGTCAAAAATTAAGTCATATTGGGACCCGTCGGCAGCGGCAGGCTTTGCGAGTTTGAGCCGTAAATGCCGTGGAATTGGCGAATAGTTTTTCCTAGACTTATACAAGGATTTTGTCTTCGTTAAGTGACCGCTGCGTAATTACATTATTTTGAATTATACAAGATTGATAAATGGTTAATAAAAAAACCAAGTAGTTCGAAACCACATTGACGTATGTGTAACGCATATAAGTTGTAGAATTAATATTGACAGGATTTAAACATACAGAATTTCAGAAACAAAGTTTACGTACTATATAATATGATATCTTCGAGTTTTATTTGTTATTTGTAGGATCAGCAAACCTTAACAGACACACAAGAAGACGGAATCCGTACAATAACTCATGGCGACGATACTACCAATATTACTACTGTCAGAGTCAGTCTCTTTAGCACTAGCTCAGAAATTGAAATTATGGAGGTAGACATGTTTTATTTTTTACTAATCAAAGAATTTGCAATTGTGTATTGGTTTTAGGATTCCTCCAACAGTAGTACCCAGGAAAAACCTAGCAAGAAAAAAACTGACCGTACTTAAAAAGAGCTTCCGTAGGTTTAATATTGCCTGGTTGGAAAATACTCAATTTAAAAATTGGCTAATTAGGTCGGACAAAAATACTTCGTAAAATTGACATAATTGAATAATATGGTTTTTGTAAGGTTTATAATATCAATATTTTTCTAAATAAAGTTGACTTGTTCAGCATGCCAAATCAGAAAAACATGCACATTAGGTCAAAGCTATCAATCCGTCAAAAAATTAAGACCAACTTTTAAATAAAAAATATTACCAGAGTGTAAGAGTTGCTGAGCTTAAATTGGCTGCAGCTATTACAGTTGGTGAGGTTCCATTTCAATTCATGAACATCTTAAGCCCATTGTGTGGAGAAATATTTCCTGACAGTAAGATAGCTGAAGATCTAAGCTGCAGGCGAATTAAAACCACCTCAATTATTAAGGAAAATATAGTAAAATTTGCACATGAAGATCTTTGGTCTACTTTAAGAGAGCCGGGGATGTTCTTTTCATTATTTGTAGATGAAATAACTGACGTAGGCACTATCAAACAATGCGCGTTAACTGTAATATTTTCTTCTGTCAAAGAAAACAAAGTAGTAACGCGTTTTTTTGATATTATTGAAGTTGCATCTGGTACAGCAAACAGAGACTTATACACATGTTTAAAAACGACCTTAAATAAAAAGAATGTTCCAATAAGCAACTTAGTTGGGTTTTCCGGTGACACAACAAATGTTATGGTTGGCCAACACAATCCCATATTTTCTCACTTAAAGGCTGACCTGCCAGAAAGAGCTTTGATTAAATGTTCATGTCACATGATACATATATGTGCTAGTAAAGCTTGCCTAGAACTGCTTAGAAGCATTGAAGGCATCCTAAGAAATATAGGACCACACTTTAGCCGCAGCTCTGGCAGGCAAGAATTTATTATTTAGGCTTCTGCCTAAATAATAACTGAAAAGAGAAGTAACAGTAAGAAATGGAGGAGAAAGAGAAACAGAGAGAGGGAGAGAGAGAGAGAAAAGAGTGACATGATGAAACAGTGAGAGAGAAAGAGTAGGAAGATACAGAGAGAATTTCCCTTATTGCCAGACAGAGAAACAGAGAGAGGGAGAGAGAGAAAAAAGAGTGACATGATGAAACAGTGAGAGAGAAAGACTAGGAAGATACAGAGAGAATTTCCCTTACTGCCAGACAGTTAGATGCTGCGCGTTAATTTTTTAATAGCTAACTTAGACCATCTATTTAAATTTATAAAGTATGAGTTTTTCTTTGCATCTTTTAGAGGGACAACAAATGTTTTTTTAATCTTTTCTTAAATGTTACGCAACTACAGGAGAAGTCAAGTGAGTCAAATGAGTATTTATTTATGAGAGAGGCAGCAGCGTACGAAAATGATTTTTTGTAAAGTTCTTTTCGATGTTGGGGAATATTAGGAAGTATTTTACGTCGAATGTTTAAACTGTGGACATGTATTCGAAACGTTAGTTTTCTAGGTATGATGGACACTCATTCTTAATTATTTTAAAAATAAAGCTCAATGAATGCAGTACACGACGATTACACATGTTTAGCCAGCCCAATTCTTTCAGTTTATAGGTAATCCTTTGCCCACTTCTAATTCCAAATATATAGCGCAGACATAAATTCTGCAATTTTTGGACACGCTGAATGTTCCAACTGTCCAAATTTGGACCATAAACGTTATCGCAAAAATTAAATATAGATAGTATAAGGAAATCGCACAACATAGCCTTAATTTTTCTATTTAAGACATGTCGTAAAGAGAAAATCCCCTTAAAAGTTTTGGCTCAAGATATAATTTCTAACCGAATCACGGCAAAACAACATAGCTATGGCTTTATTAGGATTAAGTTTTACTAGATGTTCTATTGAAATTTGATTAATCGCTGCCAAATCATGGTTAATTTTTAGATTGTTCTTTGTTACTTGATGAGGGTAAAATTACAAATATATCGTGAGTATCATCGGCGTATAAATGGGAGTCGCAATATTTTAGCTGCTTTACAAATGTTGATGTATATAATGAGTTAAGTAGCGGGCCCAAAATTCTACTTTATTGGACTAATTTCTATATGTTGCACCCTATCCGTGAGAAATGATTTAATAATAGCACTAGCGGCTACGGAGAAACCAATGTAGTGTAAAATACCTAGAAGTATTTGATGATGCAGCATTTCAAATGCTTTTGAGTAGTCCAGCATTACCAATACAGTTGCCTTACCTTCGTCAAGGGCTTTGAAAATGTTGTCAGTTACATCAGTAAGTGTGGCTGAGCAACTGTGACCGCGTCGAAACCCAGACTGTTTTTCAGGTGATAGTTTGTAGGTATGTAAGAAAGTTTGTATTTGATTATAGAGTATACAATTAACAACAAATTTACTAAAATGTACTTAGAATGTATGAGCTACATTTTAAATATCCTTAACGTATTTAACAAAATATTTCAGTTTGAAAGTCTCCTCTTGCACAAGCTTAAACCATCAGTCGTTGATTTATCAAAAAATATATGTAGCAACTCTTTGAATAAATGTACATTTATTTATTCAATGTAGCAACTTCATGGACGCATCCAAAGTTAAAATTCTTAACGTACTAAATTTTGACCACAAAAATCCAAGAAATTTTGTTCAAAATGATAAATTATAATTAGGAATAGCAGCGCATGAATCCATACAGGATTTAAAAAAAGACCCACAGTTTGACTACCGAAAGCTAGACAATTTTTATTTATCTTGTCTAAAATTGTATCTTCAACTAGTGACAGAAATTAAAGAACGCTTCACATTTAAGGATGAATTATTTAATATTGTTACTGTTCTGGACCCAAAATACGCCCAATCTTATCAGAAAAATATTTAGGAAACATTCTGTGCCGTTTTTGAAACAATTTGTTAATAAACAAGACTTGGACAAGTCATGCGCTGCTAGACCATTCTAGTTTAGATTTGGCTGGCACAGAAAAATATAACGCAACAGAAGTTCGGTCAAATGATATAAAAGTGTAGCCATGAAATCAAGCCGTTTGCCGCAAAGGGCTTGATTACAAGAATTCTGAACGAAATACAGTGACTTCATTAAAGCCACTGTACGAAATACTACTGGAAAGCGCCATCTCTCAAATAAAAGCCAAGTTTCTATCGGCCACTGTTGCTGATCGTTTTTATTTTTGGGTGATTTGAGGACTAATCTTTTCATCTATACTCTATATCGTTATTTGAGTAAGTAACATACATACAAAAAACAAAAGAACTATTAACGGCCAGTTCAAATCCTTGGACTTAAAAACATGAAATTTGAAAGATATATTGATCTTAGATTGTTGGTGTTCATTAAGAGGTCATTTAAGAAAATACAGTGGGTACAATATTTTGAAAAAGTTAAAATACGTAAATCGTATTTTATTTTTTGGATATTGCAGATTTATTTGCATTTCATAGGGTAAACGAAAATATTTGGACAGATACTAAAAAGCATGTTTTACATGCATACAATCATTTTATTTAAAAACCCCTTGGAAACATCCTACTGGTCCTGGGTCCAGTTTACCGCTGCCTCCGTCCATCCGTGTGTTGGTCTTCTTAGTGTGTCTCCTCTTCTTGGCCCTCAGTGTCACTGCTGTTCCGTATTCTTTTACCTCAGGTTCAACTGCAGCTCACGCCGGAGCCATTTGAGGTACCTGGTATCCTCTTCTTTTAGCTCAGGTTCAGCTGCAGCTCACGCCGAAGCCAGCCTGTTCGCGGCGTCAGCTAGGATCTCAGCTTTGTCTTCGTCTTTTTGATCTTAGGGCACGCTGCATTTGCCATACTGTCTGGTGAAATGCATCCAGGGATCTCACTTTTCCACTCCACTTGTTATCCCAGTATTCCTTGAGGCGGCCCCTCAGGAATTGTGAGTGGCGGTTTAGCACAATCCTGTCTTCTTCCTCCCGGGTCCTGGCGTAGACCCTGCGGAGTCGTCTGTTTATCCGGACCTCAGCTTTTAGAGGTTCCGGGAGGTCTTCTGTTTGCCGATGCCTGCTTATGTCTTCCAGTACTGTGTTTTCATGGAATGCAGTTAGGATGGCGTCCTACGGCCTCCTCTAGTCCCTGAGGAGTGCGGATCTCAGGGATTTCGATCAAGGTTTTCAGACGCCTTTGATAGGCCTTCCAACCGGTTGTCTTCTTAGTACGATGGTTTACTTTGTTAAAGTTCACACCCAGTTGTAGGAGTACTGAATCGTGACCTGAGGTTCCTTCTTCCAGAGTGTTTATATCCACCTCTTCCCTGATGTTCTTCAAGAGCGCAATGTCTAGGACTGAGGGCCTCCCATATCCACGGGGGAGGTGGGTAGGCTGCTCGGGGCCTATAATAGCGAGTCTATGATCTTCACAGAGTCTGGACAGCTTGCGACCATCGGTATTGGCGAGCAATGCCGTTCTTCCGACTTACAGTTAAAGTCTCCTATGATGATTTTAGGGGTATGTCCTCTGGCTAGATGTTCGATGTCTTCTTCCAGCAGTTCTTGTCTGGGAGCACGATATGAAGAAGTTATTTTTACGTTACTTCGCCGTGTTTTCACCTCAATCGAAATGGCATCTAGTTGGTATACTGTGTTACGCCTTTCCGGACTAAAAGAGCTACTGCTCCTACGGCAAGGTTGCCAAGTGGGTCATATCTGTACATATGATACCCCGGGAAGGACATTCTAGTCTTGGGTCTGAGTTTTGCCTCCTGGATTGCTACAACATCTGGGTGATGTTCCTCCAGTAGTTCTAAGACATTTGTTTTCCTGGCCCTTAATCCTCAGGTATTCCAGGAAATGATTTTTAATTCTCATTTTGTTGTGCTGGCATTTTATTTCAGTCCTCCACAGCTTTAGTCATTGTTGGTATGATGTTCTCAACAATTGAACGCATCATCCCTGTGTCTGCCTGTAGAATGGCAGCTTGCAGGTCTAAGAGAGGACTAGTTGTCTTGTTCTTGGATGTACTTGGTTTTGGTTTTGCTTGAGTTTGGGCATTGTCCTAGGTGGGTTTATTTTCCACCTTAATAGAAGTAGGTTTTAGTGTTGGTTTGAAATTTGCCCATGGAGCGATGGGTGTTTTTCCAGGAGTGAGGTACTTGAGGCAGCCCTTGTAGCTGGCAAGGTGCCCACTTTGCCCACAATTAGCACATGTGGAGTTTTTGTGCCGTTCTCGCACAATGGCAGATTGCATGCACTGGACCTGTGTTGTTCTGAACACTTGACACATCTATCTGGATACGTATACTAGGACTGTGTATGCTCAAACTTCTGGCATTTGTAACATTGTTTAACCGCCTGGTCTTTCTTCTTAGGCTCCTCCATTTTTACTTGCCTGTCTAGGAGTACTTGGACTCCCATTATCTTCTTGTCTGTCTACTTAATTAGGAATAGTGGCATGGGTTTTTTCGTGACCCTATATGGCATGTGGGTTATTTCGACATCTTTAGATCCAAGTTCGCTGAGTTTTTGCAAGATCTCCTCAGTCGGGTGTCAATGTGTAATCCCCTGATCACAGCGTGGACTTTCCTATCTTCAGGCAATTGGTACGTGTGGTACGGCTTATTTGATTCTCTGAAATGGGTGGTTAGGGCCCTTAGCCGTTACAGGGTAGATTTGCAATCTAGACCCTGCCGCCTTTGCCTTTGAAAAGGCAATATTAGAACTTTTTATAGTCCAACGAACCACTGTCCAGTCTTCTCCGTCCTGTATCACAACAGGAGGGTATCTTACTTTTCACCGTTGAAGTCTTTTCCTCGGTGACTTCTTTCGGTTTCTCTTCCTCTACGGTCTCCTCATCCATTTGGATGATTTCCTCTGTAGGCGGTGACTTCGCCCTTTTCCTCTTGACTTTTTATAGAGCAGCGGGTGTATCGGCGTCCACGTCTTGATGCCGCTCTGAGTCAGCATTGGAGGTTTGATTGATTAAAAAAAATATATACTCCCAAAAGCTGTTTGAATTCATTTTATTAGCAAAAAAAAATATATTTTTTTTAAGAGTAAAATTAAAAACTTTTCCTTAACGAATGTAAATAAAACAAATTTAAGACACAAACAAATATGTAATATTCAAGAGAGCATTTAAGTCTACTAAATATTTATATCTTTAAAAAATATATCTTCAATTCCAATTCACCTCTAATTTGCTCTACTGTGGTCGTATCTTGTTTCTTTGGATAGAGATTGGTAGATGTCATGCTTCGTACCATTTTAACGGTAGTTTTAAAATCAAAACAGTTTTTTTCCAGCTGGACACAATGAGAAGATCGCATATGTCCGTTTAGCGTGTCCGTCATCAGACGCTTTTTTGATTTTGTTTTTAGCAAATTTAATAATCTTTTGTTTGGCCTAATTTATAATAAAATTCATCAATTTCCGTAGTTTCCGGTATATTCTCAAAATTTTTCAACTGTTGCCACTGGTTACCTATTTTTTGTAGTTGAGTGTTTGTGTTTTGAAGGTCACATAATTGGGGAAGAAAACTCATTAATGTCAACAGTGTGGTTTCATTGCTTTTTCTTATATTTTCTATATTTAACACAGAAAGCTTACATAGGATTGGATCTTTAAAATTGTAACGTTTCTTAATTTCACAGCTGGTAATCAAAAATGGTCGGCAACGTTCTAAAAAATCTCGTTTTATTGGCTCTTCTAATGAATCAATATTCTGAAGTACTGTAATACGTGTTTGAAATTGGAACAAAGTCGTTGGAATAATATCATCAATGTCCGTTTTATTTATATAATTTGATTCCATAAAGGCTGATAATAAATTTTTGTAGCAGGTGACCATCCTACTATGTAAGTGTGTAATAATGGCTTTCTCGCTTTGAAAGTACTGATTTAAATCAACGAATTTTGGAAGGACCCAGTCCAAAAAATAAAAAAATAATTTAATATCTTTTTTGTTAAGAGCTATATATATTTCCTCACTCGATATTAGGCGATGCTCTAAATAGCTTGAAGTGAAAAATAATCTTAAGGGTTCACACTGCTCTAAAATTTGCATAACAACTTGAAGCAATGATAACCATCTTATTTGGACTGGTCTGAGAATCTTATGACGCTCAGTATTACAGAAGTCTTGGAATTCTTTAAAAATAGCTTGCCTTTTAGCACTATTTTTTAAAAATCCGTAAATATATCTGGCCAGGTCTTCGCATCGTCTTGGTAAATTTTTGCAAGCTTCACTCGCACATAAATGCAATGAGTGACATATGCACTTTTGAAGCATCAGTCCTGGAATGCCATTGCTCAATTTAATTGCCACCGAATTTCTCTTCCCAAACATTGTATTGCAACCGTCTGATGCAAAACCTATAATGTCCGTGAGAGGTATGGAATTTTTTGTTAAGAAGCCAATACAGTGTGCACTTTAAATAAGAAATAATTTCTTCCTCAGCGCAAGTACCCATTAAATTTTTTGATATTTGGGTAGCCCTGAATCTTCCTAATGATATACCTTCAGCAATCTTAGAATCAGGAAAACAATTTTTAATCAGTTTGGTTAGATGGTCCACTGAATTAAACGAAATATTATGTTCTGCTAAAAATTTGATTTTGCAAAATACTTTCAGTTTTATTAAATATAGCTGAAATTGGTGTTTTTGGCAAAGCCTTGACTTTAGTAGCATGTTTTGAAGACTTTGCATGATTTTTAATTACGGTTATTTCGGCAGCAAACTCCACATTACATGCGCTGCACCTAGCCTTGGTAACATCTGAAAGTAAAATTACCCCTTACACTTAATGAAAAACTTATGAATACTTACAATATTTTACCATTACTCTTAATAATCCAACCATTAAATTTTGAGACTTGTTCCCACTATTTTTGTTTCCGATGCGGTATACTCTTTGCCTTTGAACATTCGCCACGTTTTAACTTTTTATATTCAGGCATTGAACACCTCCCAGACTTTTTAAAACTTATCACGTAACTTAAAATACAACAATAATTACAAACTAAACCAGTCACAAAACGATTGAGTTTATTTCATAATTACAAACCTCTATTCTCATTCACATTGGAGCGAATCTTAATCATAATCTTATATTATCATATCTCTCTAATCAAGTTTTCGAGCCCATAATAAAAAGAGACAGAACGAGTTTATAGTAGGCATTCAGCTGTAAACTGAATATACAACGTATTCCTGTGGCAATCAAATTTTGTATTACTGTAAATTATAATATACAATTTTAGGTTTCAGTGACCGTAAAAATGTAGCGAGAAAAATGTATTCCATTGAATAACTATTTACGTTGACGTTTTCGTGTAGTGTAAATTATCGTACAAAACGCCATTATCGTGTAGTCACTATCGTACATCGTACATGAATTATAATTATCGTACAAAATCGATAATTATCGTACATCTAGCAACACTGTTGCAAAGCTCCGTCTATTTGTGACGTCAGCACTTAGTTCGTCTATTTACGGTCTTATGATTGTGATGCAGTGTTGTTAGATGCCTAATAATTACCAGGATCTACAGTAATTTGAGATTTAATCTGATAATTGGTATAGAGCCTTTGGCACAAATTAACCTAATAAAGATGCGAAAGAATTCCGAAATACGCGTGTTGTTTGCTGTAGTCTTGAGAGTTTATAGACAATCCACATCAATGCATGAATCGAGTTATTATTTTTTTAGGTAGGTAAAAATAATCTGCACCGATACGTTACCTAGGCATATTATCTTACAATAAATTAATATATTGCTCATATATCAATTCCTAGGAAATTAGAGAAAAAATAAATCATTTGAAATATTAGAATTTTATTTATTTAACAAAACTTAACTAAAAATGTAACAAAATGTTTAATTTTCTATTGGTTCTATCGGATTTTTTTTAGTCTATATAAATCTCCGGGAACCCATAAAACGACATATTACTCAATTTTTTCAACATCTTAATTTTCATCCACTTTTCTTTTCATCCTAACCCCTTACACTGGACAGAAGTATCAAAGGGGCTTTATTATTAAAATCTATATACCCAATGACCCATAAAAGAACATATTACACGTTCGACAAATAATCATTAGTTTTTACCTATTAACCCCCCCCCCCCTCCCATTTTAACACCTTTCCTTCAGCCGATTTGGCCCAAAAACAATATGAACCATTCTCTTATGGACCACTCTCCCTGTGTACCGAATTTTAACTCGACAGCTCAGTTCGTTCGAAAGTTATCGCGTAAACTAACAGACCGACAGACATTTTTTGCCGAAATTATGTTTTTTATACGTTTTAAGTCACTTTTTAGACGATTTATTTATTTTATATTTTTTATCTATATATATTTTATATGTGTCAGTAATAGAATAAAACAACAAATTTTTATTGAAAAAAAGTACTGTGGCAAATATAATATGCCTAGATACTTATTAATCTTTTTTTTTTTGTTCAAACTACAGATTACAGAACGAGTTTGAAGTCGTACTAAACAACTACATGTGGTCTCTATTTACACCACTCAGTAGGCGTGTGCGTGTCGATATTGACGATCGATTCCCGACCCACCAGGGTTGCCAACCGTACGGTAATTTCGGTTAATGTAAACTTATTACCGTACATAATAGTACGGTAATTACGTAAAAAGTACGGTGAACGTATGATATTTTGAAGAGAAAACGCCATGACTTTGAGCTGAGTAAAAATACTATCGAGTTTGTTTTATTTATAGTCAAAATCACTTATTAATTACCTTACGAGCCATATATGAATGAGAAGTATTTAGCAAGTATGTAAATCTGTAATTTCCCGAAAAAGTCATTTGACATTTATACTTGCTACCGTTCTTTTATATTAGGAGTATTAAAAGTAAATATGTTAAACGGTCCTGATACTAGTGATAATAGTAGTGATGAGGATGTAAGATCTGGTCAGTGACGGCTCCTCAGGGGCGGCAGGATCGGCCGGGCCGTACCAGAAAATATACAGGAAAAATTATCTTTTAAAAAAATAAATATTTTTCAAAAATAACTTTGCAGACATCCTTAAAACGTACAAAACTAAAATGTAGTTTATTATTTCCTGGGCACATAACAAAATAGGTAGGTATCCTTATTATCGTTGCTTGACTAACATACAAATAACGCCAGGCATCGGGCCACCGTCCATAGATATTCTAATATATTTATCATAGACGGTGGCTCGGCCAGCCGATTTCATCATCTCACATGCTTGACTTCACCTACTTCGCATCTATCCCCATGCTATAACGTTCGTCGTAGCTTATATCACCCACAGGGTTGTTCCAAAGCGTACTTTTGTACCAAATTTGGCACACTTGGAAAATATTTGGCACCATGGTACATCTTTCGTCTTTTTGGCACAATTTATCATTCATATTATTAATTAATTTACTTGAATGTATCACAATATCATTTAAAAAAATATATGTACGAAATTTAACAACATATCTTTTAATAAATACCATAATAGGTCTTTTAAATAATTTTGTGTTACACGTTATAACACAGCATGGCTTAACAGCGCAGGTGGTAGTATGAGCGGCGTGAATTAGAAATCGACGCGTGGCTCCATAGAGAAAGAGCTAGCTTTACCTCCTGGTGTCGGGAAAATATTAAATGAAATTGTTTGTTTTCTCCGTCTGTCCAGGCTAGTTGCCTATTTGTCTGTCTCTGTCTAACAGTATTAAAAGCAGAAAGCCTGGCTATTCAGTCGCTCAAAGTTAATGATTCGAGGGTCGAGTCAATTTTGAATAAAGACGGTTTTTTTATTTAAAGAATCTCCTATAATTATTTCGCCACTTGTTTTTGTCTCGTATGTTAACGGATTAATTCAGTTAAAAATCGGAAGTGTATGAAGTCAGTTCAACCACGAAGTTTTAAGTACCCAATAATGTTATTGTTAGCAGACGTTCGAGATATCCATGCGCGTGCTGGAAACCTAGATAGTGCACGAGCTGCGGTCGTGGGTGATGATCATATCTACTGGTGTGAACTTGGCAGCCAAAAGTTAGCAGCTAAACTGCTGATGACATTTTAATAATACTCCGTAAAAGGTTATAATGCATTTCAGTTTTTTTGAAAAATAGACAATGAAACCTTCCGTTTAATTTTAATATTTTAGTAGATATTAAACAATGGGCCAATATGATTACTGAACACAAGTTTAAGGAGTTGTTTAAAATTTACATTATTTTGGTTGGCAACAATATTCTCTATTTTTCGAATATACATAAAATTCAAAGACATCCATATTTTTGGATATCAGTTTAATATTTGTTTAGTAAACAAGTGCTATAATTTTACGAGCATACGCAGCAATTTGTTCCGTATATCAAGTACAATATTTGCAGATACAAATTTACTTATTTCAGCAACACTTCACTTGATTTTCATATTTATTCTAGTTAATATAAAGGCCTTAAATAATTCGGAAGCCGTCAAAACATGCTTAGGTTACCGTAAGACACATTGGGCTAATTGCTTTGAAAAACTAGATATACGGTCAATTTGATTTTTATAAACATTTTGGCAAATATATAGTCATAATTAGTTATATAGAGAATGACTCGAAAGACTTCAAAGAGTGTCTAATTTATATTATAGCAAAATTTTGTTACATATACGTACATATACATACCTATTTTTTTTGCAGAAAATCTAAACATACTACCAACTTGTTTTTTATATATATTAGCCAATATCTAGGCCTAATTAATGAACATATAAAGAATGACCCGCTAGAAAAAGTGTCTAATTTATATTAAGGTAGAATTTATTACGTGTGAGCGCATATACATATTTATTTTAAAAGCTCACATGTAACATAATCTACTTTAATGTAAATTAGACACTCTTTGATGGTTGGCAGGTCATTCTCTATATGATCATTAATTAGGTTTATATTATTAACTAAAACATATATAAAAATCAAATTGACAGTATGTCTAGTTTTTCTCTTATATCTATTAATTAGGTCTATACTATACTACATTTGTTAAAAATGATTATAAATATGTTGTTTTACTTTACAGTTTCAATTTTCTGCAGTACTTCAATGTTATTAATTATTTTGCGCTTAATAATTATGCATATATATATATATATATATATATATATATATATATATATATATATATATATATATATATAAATATATATATTATAAATATAATTATTTAAATTGCCTATCATTTCATTATTTTCATGGATGATATAATGGTCAAAATTCAAAATAGTAATGTTGTCAAAAAAGAAATCGCTAACAGAAACTGAGGATGTACAACCTAATAATAGTACTACATACAAATCTAATTTGGTACACTTTTACGAAATTTGGTACAATTCAACATAACCGTTTGATACAAAAATTTTAAGCTACGGAACAACCCTGATCACCCAATACCGGCTCGTCCCGATGTGGCCGTATCCCCGGAATTTTTCTTAATTGGATACTATCATTTTACAGTTAATAATTGTAATTATTTTAAAATACTACTTATTTTAAAATTAATTTGTTAGTTCTTTACATTAGTCATGACTAATGATGGTTAATATATTATATTAGTAATTTTCACTTCACGTTACATGTTTAAATGTGGTGACGAAATGTGAAGTGAATATTTTAAAATATCATTTGGAATTTGTTTCATAAGTCGGCCGACCGCATCGTTTCACTGTGGCGTCTATTTTATTTTCTTCTTGAGGCAAGATACATTAAAATATCAAAAGATTAAATTGACTGACTAGAGTGTTTTGCTAACATTTTTTTTCTTATTTATTAAATTTATACTCTAGCCTAGAACTGCCATATATAGGTTGATGCCTACCTAATTATCAATGAAGAAATAAACGGAAAAAATAATACTAGAATTTAACTATTTATTTGGACGCACCAATTAAACCATATTGGCCTCAAGGGCGATTTTAGGAAACCTTTCTGGGGGGGGGGTTCATTTAAAAAAAAAGTTTGTTAATATATTTTATTATAAATGGTATGAGAACAACATAAATACCCATATTTTTTTATCATACACACATAATTAAAAAAAAACAGTCTCTAATAAATAGTTATAGAATAATGTCCAATTTTTTTTCTGCAGCAAATTTATTAATTACATTGTTTATATTTAAATCAATATTCTATCTATGGATATGCAAGAGACCCAATCCAACAATCGCACTTGTACTATAGTATTTCCTAGCCAAGTTTTTAATCGTAATTTTCACGTAAAAATATGTAAATTACACATGATGTTTGACCGGTCTGGGGGGTGGGCGAGGGTAATTATTTTACTATCCCCTCACCGTAAAACTGCCCTTTATTGGCCTTGAGCCTCGGTCGACCCAAAATTTTAGACTACGAGCCGTCACTGGATCTGGTTCACTTAGGAAGAAATTAAAATGCTCTTATAGAAATCAGGTAAATGGTGCCAAGTATACGTTAAATTAAGAGTTTGATTTGCACGTTTGGGGAATAATTATGGTTATTAAAGGGACTATATGGTTGACCTGTGAATGAGGGACAAATATAAAATATGCCTAAAATCAGGTCAATGTGGTTTTCCTCTTAATACAGCCCACAGTCTTACGAAAGAAAATAGGTAACCAATAAAACATCTGATGATTGTGACAATCATTTATTAAAAAAACAGTCAATAACATACTTAGGAATCTCGATGTCATGAGTCATCCGATGCTGATGACGATTTTAATTTCGAGGTTTAATTTTTGTGTTTATAATTTTTTCATTTTTCATAATAAATTGTTTATTAACATATGTGAAATTAAGAAGTTGACAACCCTGCGACGCACACGGTTGCTTTCGCATCTGTATTAGGTTAATTTGTGCCTTTGGTAATAGCCTAATCTACGATATTTTTTTATAGAAAGGCCGAATTATTTTCTTACAAAGAATCAGTCTTATTATATAAGCTTAACATCAAAAGGAAACCTCGATATTTACAATGTACCGGTACATTATATTAACTGCATCCCTACTCTATAGGCTCTAAGCCTTGTTTATACATATATAGGTGGCCAACAGTCACCCTCGCGGGCTTCTAACATCTGAAGTCTATTATGGGCAGTGTTGCCACAGCAAATTTAACAATTTCGGTAGAAACACTCGGAATTTCTCGGTAGATACCGTAAAATTTGATAAAGCTAATTTCAAGAAACATGTACTCTTATTATGTAAATAACCTTAAGATTCAAACTTATGAAATAATAACAAGAATATATTTTAATAATAAAAAACATACATTATTACAAAAAAGTCTAATTTAATCAAAATCATATCCCTTTAGGTAGGTACTCAGTATTTATTCGTCAGATTCTGAATCATTTTTAAATTCGCCTTTATAAAGGGCAGATCTGTTCCATCGTCATTAAGTGTTTTTTTCAATTTTAAAATCATAACAGTTATAATTTTGAAAACATCTTCCCGTATGAAGAAGTCCGGAGAGAGTATCAGTTCCCAATTTATATCTGTGTTTCGTTTTAGTTAAGGAAATATCAGAAAAAAATCTTTCGGCATTGGCTGATGAGTGGGGGAGACATAGTAATGTAAATACAAAATGTGTTAAA
This sequence comes from Kuschelorhynchus macadamiae, assembly GCA_030620095.1. Taxonomy (NCBI): domain Eukaryota; kingdom Metazoa; phylum Arthropoda; class Insecta; order Coleoptera; family Curculionidae; genus Kuschelorhynchus; species Kuschelorhynchus macadamiae. Next base: position 166,813 of record JAUTXW010001294.1, read on the forward strand.
ACGTCAAACAATGGTGTGCCATCACCCGATTTAGTATTTTTAACTTCTTGCCAGAAAGGCAAAAGTTCCTTGGAAAAGGATTGGATTTCTTCCGTATTGCGCAACAATCGCCATTCTGAGTCTAACAATTGCAATTTGTTTTCCTCATCCTCAATAATTTTTATCATGACGCTACATCCACAATGGACTGAATGTTATCAGTTTTAACGACTGCTGGATCCAAAAAGTGAAATTTATCTAGAGGATTATTTTTTAAAGGATTTGGGTTTTTTGAGTACAAGCTTCTACATAAAACTCCAAATATCTTTCTCTAAATAAACTTAACTGGTCTGCGGGAATTTTATTTTCAGATATGAATTTGGAAACGTTTGCTCCATAATATATGTCCTCAAGGGGTATAAAATTTGATGGATTTTTAAAGTTAACATTATCAAGAGTATTACTGGTTAATATATCGCGTTTTATAAAGCAATCAAAAATTGTTCTTAAAATATTTTTATTATAATTTATTAAATATTATAAATTATATAAATTTTTGGAGATTCTGATTGCATCTCTTTATTTAAATTCGTAAAAAATGATAAAACGAAATCTAAGAACTGTAAAAATAATTTAGTTGTTGGGTCATTTAATTTTACTAAAATATTTTCTGCTGCAAGTAGATCATTATGAGCAACAGCATCTGTAAAGTATAATTGTAAGACCCCATATTGTTCTAAAATCCTTACAACTGCATGCACTGATAACCAGCGCGTCTGTGCAGAATGTAATATCTGGTGAACTTTAACGTTACAAAAAAACTGAAATTGTGCAAGCTCAGATGTTCTTTTTGGACTTGAACCGAAATAGTTGTAAATATCTCGAGTTAAGTCCTCTACAAATCTTGGTAATTTTTGGCAGGCATATGATCCGCACAAATGAAAAGAATGACTGATACATGTTATGGTATATAAGTTAGGGATATCTTTTTTTAATAAAGATTTAAGAGAATGATGTTCGCCCATGATGACATTTGCACCGTCAGATGCAAATCCGAGCAAATCCGATTAAATTATTTTTATATATTTTATTTACATAAAAAAATTCGACAATATTAGTATATATTATAGTGGCGTCAGCTGCCGAAAGTTCAATTAATGCTAAAAATTCGTCTTGAATGTTATAATCTACCTTATGCCTTATCACTAAACAGAGATGCTTTTTCGTACTCAGGTCTGTAGATTCGTCTACAATTAACGAAAACTGATTTTCTTGGACATGAGCTCGAAGTCCCGTAAAACTGTGATGCCCTAGGACATTCTTGACTACTGCTGTCGACTTACTTCTACCACAAGCCAACCCTTTGGCAACTTCTGAATCATCACATACTTTGGCCACTACTTTTATTAGATGATCCGTTACTGAGAATGGCAGGTGATGTTCAGCTATAAATGCACTTAGTCGTATTTCGCCTAAAATTGGAATACCTTATGAAATCACAACATACTGATACATAAGCGATATATACATTTCAAGTTTAAAATTTTGTAAAAAAAATAAATTACCTTCTTTGACACGATTTTTCAATTTATTTTTTACTCCTACTGCCTCTGTGAATAATGTTATTTTTGGCTGTATTGATATGCAATTTTTTAAATTCATTTTTCCACTACGATGCTTCATTAAGGCATCTTTCCCGCTTACTATATTAATGTCTTTATTGCTTGTCATACATGTAGCGTAAGTTTGGCTTTGGAACTTTTTGACAACCACCCTTTGAACTCTGCAACATTTTGCCACTCTTCTTTAAAATGTTGTTGATACTTCTTGTTTCTCTGATATTTGTGCTTGTCCCCTCACCTCGCTGTTACTATCTGAGTCAGTCATTATTATTTCCAATAAAATACACCTAATATAATATAATAAGCTATGGTATTATTTACTGAGGCCAATCACCTGATTTAAACAGAATTTTTATATTAAAATTATAGAAAAAAGAATAATTAGAAAAATTTTCTCATTATGTCCATTAGATATGGGAACCTTGGTTTATGACCGAACCTAAAAGTCAAATGGAGAAAAGCGCCAGCGACGGGATTAAAGTAGGTTTACATTGGTTTCAATAGTTGATAACCAGTATACTATGTATACATATTGTTCTTTTTAATGCCAATTTTAAATTATGAGCACTCAATTTCATTTATTCACATGATTTATAATATGATTAATAAATAAAATCTTTAATTCGAATAAATTAAAAACAAATATTAAAAATATAAACTTGTGTTATAAGGGTTAGATATATTCTACGATTTCTGAAAAATATAGATATTTACATCTTGCCAGCAATTATCTCTTAAAACACCGAGTTTTTAGAATAAAAATTAAATTATAATGTGTTCTATTACAACTATACAAGTAAAATTTGGTTTAGTTTGGAGTACCTATTCAACATCAGCGTACTGTGAAATAAAATTTGCTCCTAGGGCCACATAATTTGAAAATGTTTAAAAATTACTCACTTTGTTTATTATTAGTATATTGCTACAGAATTAACAAAGATATTGACTTAATACTGTACAATGTTAAAACTAGGGCTAAATTAATACCAACCGTTTAAAATAAAAATTAATAGGTGGTATTTAAACATAACTGGCCATGTTTTCATGACACTAATATCCTAAATAAATAATACATATAAAATTATCCTTTTTTACATCAATGTTCACTTACCTCGTAAAAGGGAATTATTGTAATTGTGAAAAAATCACCCACCAAAATTTTTTCAGATCTTTACGTTTCAGGGTCCTTAGATGCCGAAAAACATGTTTTCTCAATTCCGTAAGTCTGTCTGTCTGTCTGCCGGTTGGCGGTATGGCTATAAAACGTCATATAGGGATGATCTGGTAACATTTTGGAAAAAATCCAATACGGCAAAACAAAATGGCGGTCTAGTGAATTGTTAAAAAATTAATGCTAACTAGCTGATTATTCAATTTGTCCCAAATTGGGGAAATTGGCGCTTTAATGAAATATTTAAAAATTCAGCTTGAAAAAACTATTTAATGGACTGATTTTAAATTGTGTGCCATGACTAATTGTAGTATAAAGATGAACTAGTAAAACTGCGGTACTAATTCAAGATGGCGAAACAAAATGGCGGCCAAATAAAATGTTTGTAATCGGGAAAAAACTCACCCATTCATCTTCACCTTTAGCCTAGATGCCAAAAAATATGTTTTATCAATTCCGCCGGTCCGTCTGTTTGTCTATCATTTCGCTGCTTAGCTTAAAAACTACTTATCCGATTGACTTTAAAAATCCAATATGCCGGTACAATATGGCGACCTAGTGAAATATTAAAAAAATTATTACTAAAAAACTAATATAACAATTTTGCACAAAAATCAAGTGTTACATAGAAATGAGTTTATAATACTTTGGTATGACTATAAAATAGCAAAACAAAATGGCGACCTAATAAAATATTTAAAAAATCAGCATGAAAAAATACTTTTTAGATTAATTTCAAATTTTGTGCAAGCGTTAAGTGTGAAATAGAGAAAAATCTGGTAAAGTTGTAGTACTAGTAGTACAAATTTAAGATTGCGACCAAATAAAATTTTAAAAAATCGACGTAAAAAAATTACATTTTCTCATTTCTTATTTGAAAAGACACTATATATTGTCTGCCTGTCCGTGGCATAGATAAAAAACTGCTAATCCGATCCAATATGGCTAAACAAAGCGGCCGCTAGTGAAATGTTAAAAAAATTATTAAAAAAACTAGTTATCAATATTGACTCAAATTTTGCACAAAAATCAAGTCTTATGAGAAAATCAACTGGTAAACTTTTAGTATGAATCCAAAATGGCGAAACAAATTGGCAGCCTAATAACACAAAAATATATGTTTTATCAATTCCGTCGGTCTATCTGTCCGTTGGATTTGTCAGTTCGCGGCATAAATTAAAGACTACTTACCTGATTGACTTCAAATTTGGGTCAAACATTAAGGGTCATATGGAAATGACCTGGTAATATTTTGGTAAAAATTTAGTATGGCGGAACAATATCGCGGCCTAGTGAAACCTTCAAAAATGATACTAGAACACTAGTTATCCAATTTACCTCAAATTTTGCACAAAAATCAAGTGTTACATAGAAATAAATTGCTAACATTTTGATATGAATACAAGATAGCAAAACAAAATGGCGGCCTAATAAATTATTTAAAAAGTCAGCCTGAAATAAATACTTTACTGTATTAATTTCAAATTTGATGCAAGCATTAAATGTGATATAGAGATAAGCTCGTAAAGTTGTGGTAGGAATTCAGGATAGCGAATCAAAATGGTTGCCAAATAAAATGTTTAAAAATCAACGTAAAAAAATCTTCTCATTCAATTGATTTTAAATTTTGTCGAAAAATGAACCGTGATTGAGGGATCAACCGGTAAGAATTCAACATGATCGTACAATATGGCGGTATGTGTAAAGGTAAAAACTACTAGGTAGAAACCGGTAAAATATTGGTAGGATCCCAATATGTTGCAACAAAATGGTGCCCAATATAAATATTTGAAGACTGTATATGTGTTATTAAATAATTATGTACCTAAATTGGGTCTGCCCTTACCGTTCTCAACAAAAGAAAATATTCATAATGAGGGAAGTTCTCGGTAATGACTGAATTTTTTCTCATACAGCGGCAAAATCTAATTTTTATAAAATAGCTGCTCAGCTGTCAAACCCAGCAAAACCGGAAGTAGTATTTAATTGTTTTTTTTCATCAAAAAATTTCCTGCATTGAGTTATATAGGTGTGAATTAATTCAAATTGATATGTTTGAAAATATATATTTTTAACACACTGTTTGTAAACCCCTGTTAATACATATTTTTTGTTATTTTTATGATAAGAATATTTGCCAGCAGTATAAGATATCATATCACTTAATTACCACTCTTTATTAAACTTTGTTCTTGTTTAAGCTAATTAACTACGAATATTTTTAATTTAATCCAGTGGCCAATAAATATGAAACACTCTATAGAAATAATAATATCGGGCATTATTTTAGCTCCATATCAATATGAGCAAAAAGCGAATCTATAAATCAGCAATAATTTGTGACTCAAGGCCAATAAGCCACTAGAAAATCAATATGTACTTTGTGTATGAACATAAAATAAAATATGTATAATAATTTTATCAAGACACTCTACGGACCAAATTTTTGTGTTTAAAACTTATATTTTATACAGTATATGTACATAAATCAACCCATTTATATTAATTTGTATTATTTCTCAGTACCCCAAAATTTCATCTTTGTACCTACCATCATTTTTTGCAAAAATTAAGGGGTTTATATCACATACAAAAACTTCAGGACGTTTAACCAAAATTGTATTGAATATATAACACCTTTAATGCCCCCAAGATTTTGTGAACAATAAATTTTGCATGCTTTTATAACACTAAATGATCTTTTTCGTTGCACGGTTCTTCTAAATTATCTTTTTATTCTTATCACCAAAATTATAAGCAGTAAGGAGCATATTAAAAATATCTATTTTAAAATGTGACATTTTCCATCATTTTTTAAGAGCATTTATTTCATATTGCGGACGGCCGCGTTTTTTGCATGTGATTGGATCGTTGACATGTTTAGAAAGTTAGAGTTTTGTCATAACAGCTCTACATCAGACATTAATAAGTAAGAGCAATTTTGAATTTATACAATCAAATTTAACCAGTAATTACTTCATTAAGTAGGTATCCCCTAAAATAAAATTCAGAATTATCTTGTAACTTGGATATAGATAAATCTACTTCATTACAAATAATATCAACTTTTTAACTGGAATAAATACAGAAATCGTATAGGCTTTGTAGTTATCTTTAGAGACGATCCATGTTTTGTGACTTTGCCGTGTTCGGTTGATCAGTAGTGGATACACTATGTTGCCAAATCGATAAAAATTGAATCTTCAATTAGCTGTCGAAAAACATATGACTGTGATTATGACATTTTATCAGCGCACTTACATCATCAAGAAAAGACAAACATTTATTATTTATAAAAGGGTATAAATATATATATACATATATATATATATATATATATATATATATATATATATATATATATATATATATATATATATATATATATATATATATATATATATATATATATATATATATATATATATATATATATATATATATATATATATATATATATATATTAGGCTTTAAACAAAAATGAAAAAAGTTATATTTTATTGTTAGCATAACGAGCCCACTTTGACAACATCGCCTTTCACAAATCAGGGGTACGTTGGCTTATCCCACCACGTCTTTAGTAGTAAAAAATTATGAATTGGCACATTTGGTGAACTCGCCACCTAGTAGCGATGTCCAGTAGTCCAGTACTAACACTCATCGTTGAACAACTTCTCTATACATAAACAACGCTCTAGGGCAGCGTTGGCAGATATCTGATAATTATTAGAAACTACGACTACTAGAAATTAGACTTTATTGTTACTGATAATTGATAATGAAATTCTGAAAATGCCTAAATCTACGATCATTTTTGAAACCAATATATTCAGTGTATGTATTTATGATTCATATATGTATTAATTACACAGGCCAACACACATTTTGGTGCCTGTGATTTTTTAACTGTTTCTGGGTAATTTTTGGATGCAGAATGTAAAAAAATTCTCAGATTTTGTCTATCAGATCTAGTTTAAAAAAAAATTGTGTATATATTTTACGTTATAACTGTTATAATATATAATATTACTATTGCCAGTTAAAAAAACAAAGGCACATGGATTTAAGTATTTATTGCAAAAACTTAATTTACATAATTACATTAGTCACTAATCACATAAACATTTTCTTTTATACGACTTTCTAGAATGGAGTTTACTAGGGCAGTCTCGCTGAAGGATCCAGCAGTAGTCCGCCATCATGTGGCTATCCCATCATCCTTGATAACGATCTTCGATAGTTTTAATATCCTGATGGAATCTTTCCTCATCACCTAAGTTTTCTGGAAAACGATCTAGGTGGCTGTGGAGGTAGTGAACTTTTATACTCATACTACAGCCGAGAATATTAAAATTTGAACTGCTAATGCCAGGAAATTTAGGTGACAAATACAAATTGCTTCATTAGGCCTAACTTGATATGCAAGGGCGGAAGTAAGATTTTTTCTCTTGAAACCAAAGGTTCGTTGATCACGTTTTGTTTTCCTTGAATCATGACATCTCTTGAGGGCCAATTTTTGTTAATCCAGTGCTCATTTTTAGCTCTGCTGTCCCAAAGGCACAAAAAACAAGGATATTTTGTATAACCACTCTGCTGACCAAGGAGGAAGTTAACCATTTTTAAATCAACACAAATTGCCCATTGATGTATTTTTTATTCGTATTTAATTTTTCTCAAAACTAATGCAATTGTTTCATATTCTTCCTTCATGGTAGTAGAATGACCAATAGGAATTGAGCCATATTTGTTACTGTTATGTAAAAGAACACATTTTTAAACTACGTTTTGAACTATCAATAAAAAGGCGCCAATCATCTGGAGTGTATTCAGGCAAACCCATTTTTTCTAAGAGCCCTTTTATATTGTTACAGAATACCAAGTCATTTTCCTGAGCGAAAAAAGGCACAGATCCTTATCTCTTTTACGATAAAATGTATATTAGTACCTGGACAAAGTAGATTTTTTTCTTTTAATCTGGATGCAAGTAATTCAGCGGATTCCTTTGAGAGATTCAGGTCTCTTATAAGATCGTTTAGTTCTTCTTGATTGAAACACTGCGGAGTTGCTAAATCTGCTTCAAATTCGCTGTCGTTTTCTGATTGAATTCTTTGAACTTTGTCAGACGTTGATCTTTCTGTATCATCTTCTGTCAGTTCGGGTAGACTGCTGAATGATGGAACGGGTATTTCTTGCGAATGCGCTACAGGCCTTCTTGCAGGATCTAATGTCCATTTGTGTCTATTGTTTCTATTTAAGCCTTTAATATTAACGAGACAAAAATAGCAGTCGTCATGATGGTTTCGCGGTTCTCTCCAAACCATTGGTACACCAAACTTTAGCCACTTTCTCTTTCCAGTTGTCCACTGTCGCAAATGTTCAACACATGTTTTACATATGAAATGTGGGGCCCAAGATTTATCTTGATCTCCTAAATGAACGCCAAAATAGGCAAGATAAGCTCTTTTCACAAAGTCAGAAATCGTTTTTCTGCTCTCTTTCAAAGTGTATTCACCACACACATAACAAAAAACATCGGGATGATTTACACAGATACGTCTGCTTGTGGATGCCATTGTTTCAGTTTAGTGTCTTGATACTGCAAAACGACCAAAATTTACACAAAATGATAGCACAACTTTACTTGGGAAAACTCAGTAATATACTAAATCGGGTACAGCCAAGCAGGTATAGAAGGATCGGGTCATAGGCAATTACAGGTATAAAAGTAATTAAGAGCAGTGTATTGAGTAGTTCCTAGCATAGGAACATTGGGTTAGGGACAAATCCAGGTATCCATTTGGTTAATTAGATTGTGGGAAATTTCTATTTTGACGATTGAGTACATATTTATCTCTTTATGTGTTGTCCTTTATCAGAAAAAAATATCAATTAACCTGTAACCTGTATCTCAAAAACTAGAGCTGATAGAAAAAATCTGATGGCATTTTCGGAATCAGCACATTAAAAACATCTAAAATCAAATGTTAGATTTCCGGCACCAAATTTTTGTTTTCATTTTGTTACCCTGTGTTATTAGTGCTATATGCATATTTAAATAAATGACACCATTATTTGTTAATACTTTATTACAAAGCCTCTACCCTTGTTTATGTATAGATTGTTGTTCAACGCTGAGTTAGTACTGGACATCACTACTAGATGGCAAGTTCACTAGGTGTGCTCATCATAAATTTTTACTACGAAAGACCTGGTGGGATAGGGGAACGTATCCCTGATTTTCGAAAAGGCGGCGTTGTCAAAGTGAACTAGTTATGCCAACAATAAAATATAAATATATTTAAGATTTTCTGTTTTTTTTTTTGTTCGAAAGTTATTATCTTCGTTTATATATGCCCATCTATAAACAAGATTACTATCTTTCTTTGATGATGTCATTGCGCTGATAAATGTCATAATGACTGATAATACGATTTTCGACAGCTAATTGGATATTCAATTTTTTTTCTATTCGGCAACATAGCGTAGCCGCTATCGATCGATCAACCGAGAACGGCAAAACTACTACAAAAAATGATCTGTCTAAAGATAAAAATAGACTATTATCGCTGTCAGTTACAAAGTTGATTTTGTTGTTTGTAGTGAAATAGATTTAACCCATGATATAATAAACGGAAGGTATGATATCTAGACGCTCTCAATTGCGTCCGGTTCGCGCAGTGACGTCATTGCGTGCGTAGATTTTTAAATTGCCTTTGGTCGTTTTTAGCGTTTAAATATTATAGTACCATTTTTTTCAATTAAAAATGTATTTCTAATGAAACATTGACATATAATATACTAAAATATAAAACTTATGACATGGTAGTTATATATTTATTTAATAAAAATACAAAAAACACGCTAAAGCAAGAGTTAAGATTATATAAAATCAGACAGTATTTAATAAGTAACTTAATATATACATGTATATATTTAGTTCAATTTAAAACTAAATGCTATAATATCTGTGTTTTTTGAGTACAGGGACGTAATTAAGTCCCATTTGAAGGAAGGAGGTTTAATTAAAAAAATATGCAGGTATGAGAGGAAATAAAACAACACACATTAAACAAGTTTTACCCTTATGTGCACAAGCTACCTCTTGTCCCTATATTATATATAATTATATAAACAATTAAAACTTAAATAAAATATAGCCTTATTCTAGCTGAAAAACTTTTTTTTATTAATAATGTCGACTATTTCGTCCAGACTTATATTGTTGTCTTTTTTGATATAGATTAATGACATTTAGTAATCTTTAACAAAATGCCTTGAGCATATCCGCGCCAAATTTGTATTGAATTTAGCTTTGCGTTTACACAAGCTTGTCCATTCACGTAAATATTTTTTTGTCTTTAGGGAAAGTAAAAAACCTTATATTCCTATCAAAACTCTTTGCCTGATTATCCCGTACGCAGCACACCTCATATTTATTGTTGCTTAATTAACTAAATACAAAAAAGGATACAGAAATCCGCAAACTCTTTTAAACATCAACTGAAAATGCACTGAAATCATATGACCGAAGGTCAATGACATCCGACGTTAATCACGCAATGTCGTAGCTCGTAGCAGAGCCAGGCGGCAATGAGCGATACCACTCCTTCGGTTTATTTATAATATCAAGATTACAAGACATTTTGAATTTTATTTTGGGAGATACCTATTTAATTAAGTTATTAGGTACTCGATATATTTGATTGTGTAAATTCAAAATTTGAAAATTGCTGTTACTTATTAATGTCCAATGTAGAGCTGTATAACAGAATTTTAACTTTCTAAAAATCTCAACGATCCACGTAATTTTAAAAAACGTCGGCCATCCACACAATGAAATAAATGCTTTTAAAAAACAATGTAAAATGTCCAATTTAATTTCAAAGAGGGCTATTAAGAAATTATGGTTCTTGGCATTAGACCGTGTCAAATTAGAATTACTATCCGACGTTTCGCCATCGATTGCACGAGGCTTTTTCAGGAATCTTTACTCCTCCAGATCTGAACAGTGAATGTGTGAATTTTGAACAATGAATTCAGTGACACGTGACGTCTTTTCTTTAACTTTCTTTCTTTCTTCAGTGATTTTTTGACGCTCAGCTCCTATTGGGCATTTCGGCATTTCGTCAGCACATTCAGTGGTATCTAGGCTTTTGTCTGGGATTTTCCATATCCTAGATATCTATAATTAGCAGCTTGATTATTTTATTATAGTGCCATGTATATTTTTCGATTCGTGGTTTGATTTTATGATATGAGTTTATTCGTCGATATGGTGAGGGTAGGTTAGTATGTACAAAACAAGGGATTTGCTTAAACTCTTCTCGATCCTAGGCAAAAAAGGATCATATCACACTCAGGAGTTGCCACGGTCTGGTTAGGATGTGGCAGCTGATAGTTCTTATCTGCTATATTATATAATGAAAGTATTGAGATTTATTCAAGTTTATCAAAGTTTGATTTTATTACGGTTTAAAAATTTATTAATTATATAAATTATATTTATGGAGAGATTGGAAAGAACATTGGTCATACTGATGGGGGCTTTTATTCCCCCTTTTGGAAATTCTTTATATAAGTCTAGTTGTGGCAATTTGTTGATAGGGCACTCTAAAAAGATGTGATTTATGTTTTCTATTTGTCCATATTCACAGAATGGGTTGTCTTTTATACCTAATTTGTAAAGGTGTTCGTTTGTTAAACAGTGTCCAGTGCGAAGCCTAATTATTGAGGTTAGGTGTCTTCTGTCTATGTATGGGAGTTTTTTGAACCATTTTACTTCAGGGAAATCTCCTTATATTTGGGAGTACCATGTACCTTTCTTCTTTGCTATGATTTTCCACTGTGTAGATAAAATGTGAGTGGAATCAATTAAAATGTTTCTTGGAATGTTTAGTTGCCTTCCAAGGTTGGCTAGTTTATTTGCCTTCTCATTACCTGGGATATTTGAATGTCCTGGTATCCATGCCAATTTAATGTTATTAATTTGGTTCGCCTCTATAATAAGCCTTTTAGTCATTAGTTCTATGTGGTTATTGTGGGGGTTGATCATGTATCGATTTAGTTTTTCAATAGCACATTTAGGGTCGGTGAATATGATTGCGTTTCTTATATTATTTTTAAGCAGGTAAGATGTACTTTCATGTGTATCTACCATTTCAGCAGAGCAGATATCCAACTCATTGGGTAGTCTAGAGGAGAAACTGTATTTTTTTTTGGGCAGTGTACACCGTAACCCGTTCTATTGTCTTTTTTTGAGCCATCGGAGTATATAAAGGTGTATTTTTCTTTATAGATTTCAGTGTTTTTTAGGAAATCTGTACTGCTATAACTTGATTTTTTTTATATTGATATTTACAGTGTTAACATTTTTCATTTGATTTTCCATTTCTATTTCATAACATGGAAGGGTGTTCTTTTTATAAATTTTCATAAGGCATGGGTAAAATCGGCTATAGGCTTCCACCAAATAGGGAACATCTTCACCTTTCCAATAGTTAACATTAAGCATTCTATATTGTTTGATGTTTGTTAAGATTGGAATTAAAGGGTGGTTTTTTATATTGACAATTTTGGCCATAAATTTAGCAGCTAGCCACTTACGTCGATGTTCCATATCGAGCTCAGAGGCCTCTGCCCTTAAGACATTGATTGGTGTAGATCTCATGCATCCGAGGATAATTCTCAAAAACTGATTCGGTATAGTGTTAATAGCTATAATATTTTTTTGCTAGTAGGTCTAAGTAAAAATGCACCGTCATCTAAATGTGACCTTACTAATCCGTTATAGGCTATTTGTAGGGTTAATGAGTCTGCTCCCCACCAAACTCTAGCAAAGTACTTTATAACATTAATTCCTTTTTGTGCTTTTTCCAAGGTGTCTTATACATGTTTATTCCAGTTGAGGATGTTATCTATGTGCATTCCTAGAAATTTGAGATGTTTTTTATATGGAATTATTGTGTTTTCTATATATATTGGAGAGTTTATTTTTTTATTATTGCCTCTAGTGAATATTATTGCCTCGCATTTGTTCTGAGATAGATAGAGGTTGTTTTTCTTAAGCCAATTGTTTATTAGTGTTAAAGCCTGATTGATTTTATTTGTTGTCTGGTTTATATTTTTTCCTTTTATAAATATTATGAGGTCATCTGCATAACCCATTATTTCAATATCTTTGTGCAGAAGTTGAAATAGATCTCTTATATAAATATTAAAAAGTATAGTGCTAAGTGGAGATCCCTGTGGTAGACCAGTTGTTGCTGTCTCTGGTCCCATTAGTATTTTTTATGTATATTTTACGATTATCTAAAATTTTAAATATTAAATTACATAGTTCAGTAGGGATCTTAATCTGAATAAGTTTTGTCTATAGTTTATATATATCAACTCCATCAAATGCTGATTTAATATCTAATGATACTGCGGATACATGCATTTTTTTATTATAAGCTAAGGTTATGTAGGAAGTTAGGTAGGCTAGGTTGTGGTATATGCTCATTTTCTTTCTAAAGGCAGTTTGCAGTAACGGGATGCTAATGTTATGGGTCTGTAATTTTCTGATAATTCAGGGTTTTTATTGGGTTTGCATATAGGTAAAATTAAATATTTTTTCCACGATACAGGGAGTGACTCTGTTCTTAGATAGTTATTATAATTTTGGAGGAGTAATTGTTTAAGTGTGTGGGGCAGGTTTCTGATCATGGAATAAGATGTTTCATCCAGTCCGGGGGCTGAATCCTTTTTGCCAATTAGTGCAGCGTTTAGCTCATACATTTGAAATTCGAGATATTCAGTTATAAGAGTTAATGAAAAGTCTGGCTTTATGTTACAAATTGCCATATTGGAAAGAATTTCAAGTCTAGTTTTATTGGGGGTTGGTTTTTTGACATTTTTTTTGGTATTTTCCAGAGAATTTTTTGATTTTACTCCAAACTTCTTTAATATTTGAATCTCGATTTAAGAATGAACAGAATATTATAAATTTGTTTTTTTTTGTTTTTGAAAAAACGTTTGGATTTTGCAATTATGTGTTTTAAGTTTATGTAATTTTCTAGGGTGGGGAGTTGTTTATATAGTTCTAAGGCTAGTTTTATTTCTTTTAATTTTAGGGAACATTCTTTATCCCACCAAGGGTTACCAGTTTTTTGTTTATGCGTATCCTTTGTTTTAGGAATAGTTTTATCTGCAACTTCTTGAATAGGGTCATTTAATTGTTCAAATGTACTGAAATTATCTAATTAGTTTGTGTTTTGTAAATAGTAATGGTATGCTTCCCAATTTGCCTTTGAGAATATTCTTCTTGGTAGATAATGAAAAATAAAATCATTGATGTTAAGTTTGTTTTTTTTGATTAATTTTAGTTAAAGTAGGGAAATGGTCACTATAACCACAATCAGGGTCGGAGCTGGGGGCGAGACTCATATTAATAAAGGTAAGATCTATTGAACTTGGGTTGAAGTTAGTGTATTGCACTCTTGTAGTAGAACCGTCATTTAAAATTATTAAATCATTTTGATTAATAAAATCAAATAGTTGTTTACCATTTATGTTGCTGTATTGACTTCCCCAACTGAAATGATGGGCATTTAGGTCGCCCATAAATATGATGTTTTCTGAGCTTTCAATTATTTGTTCCAACTGATATCTTGGATTATTATTTTGATGCGGGGCATAGCCTGTAATAATATTGAGATTTTGAATTTTTATAGGTAAATATTGAAAATGTTGATTACTTATAAGGGGATATGATCTATTTATGGAAAAAATTATGTTATTTTTTATACATATTGCAACTCCATCATGAGGTAGCTGTTTATATAAAAATTGTGTTCTGGCTTGAGCCATGTTTAATTTATGAGGATTATATCTGGTTTATGATCCCAAATAAGTGACATTAAATTTGACCTATTGGCAACTATGCCACGTGCATTCCATTGTAGGATGGTTATTCTGTTCTGAAAAATGTTCATAATTGTGTTTTTTTTTGTTATTTTAAAAATCTGAGTTACTTTCATCATATTCCATGTGCTCCTCAGCCCTCTCCATAAGCAGTCTGAGTGCATTTCTAATAAAAAATTTAGGGCAGTTATCAATAAAAAGTTTTTCAAGAAATTCTTCAGTTTGGAACTGAGAGATATCTTCCTTATTAGTCTAATTTGTACTATCATATTTTGTTTTAAAAGATGTAACAAACATAGAAAAAGACTCCAAGTCTCGGTCTCATTAAATTATAATTTTACAATTCACAACAAACATGACACGTGTTTCGCCCTTTCGAGCATCATCAGACCTACAAACAACAGAGAGAACCTGAGTAAATAATCACACTCATAAATCCTAAAACAATAACTTACAAATAGAATAAAACACACTAAAGCACAACAAAACAAACAACTACTTATACATATTTGATGGACATTAGAATGAGGTTAAGTCACACGTGAATAAACAAAATAAAATATTAAAAAAGTATTAAAAAAGATTCATGTCTCTAGACGGGATCGAACCCAGACCACTCGAGTGAGACACCGAAGCAACCACCCACAGGCCACTGGACTAGTCGAAAAAAATAACCAAAAACTCTCACTCTATGAATTAGTGAATGAAATGAAGGTTGCCTACAATTATTATTACATTAAATTGTTAAATATTAGGGTTGGTTCAAAATTAAAAACATCGTTAACGCAAGTGAGAATGGGACTTTTTATAGCTTTGGTTATTTCCATTTTTTCTAGAAGGTCAAGCTTTTTCCCCTTCGGACATTCATGTAAAACATTAACGTCAGAAATGGAAAATTCATGACCTGACTCCAACAAATGATTGGCAAAGGCCGAAACAGTCTCAGTTACATCCGTATTTCTGAATTTGTTGACAAGGCTTAAATGTTCTCTCACCCTTGTGGAAATTTTTCGACCTGTTTGTCCCACATAGGTCGTGGAACATTCGCTACAATTTAGTGCATAAACCCCAGATCTGGACAATTTATCGGTTGTGTCCTTTGTCCTTACTAAATGTCTCTTGAGAGTATTTACTGTTTTGAATGAAATATTGACATTTTTAGTTTAGTTTAGTTCTTAGGGACGTAACGGGTTTTCATAGCACGTATTCTACCAAGAATTCCATCGACTTTGCCAATCACCTGAAAAACGTTGATATTCCGCACAATGCATTATTAGTTTCATTGGATGTTAAGAATTTGTTTCCTAGTGTGCCTCCCGCAGACTGTATTCAGTTGGTAAGGGATTTATTGGCGAGATCTTCTTTGCCACAGTTACTCGTTGATGGCCTCACTTCTCTTCTTACCTTAGTTTTAGACCAAAATTTTTTCAAATTTAATGGACAGTTATATAGGCAAAGGTCTGGGCTGGCTATGGGTTCTTGTTTGTCGCCATTTCTGAGTGAGGTTTTCATGAACAATTTGGAAAACAGGATAATGAATAGTTATTTTGCCTCCTTTCTAACAGCATATAAAAGATACGTGGATGATATTTGCATTGTGTGGAATGGCAACAGAAATCAGTTGGAAGAGTTTTTACAATTCGTTAACTCCTTGCATCCTAAAATTGAGTTTACATTGGAAATGGAAGATGAAGGAAAGCTACCCTTTCTTGACCTTTTACTATCTCGGAAACACAGTAGGATAGAGTTTGAGGTTTACCGGAAAACATCGTCCACGGATAATGTTATTCAGTATGCTTCAAACTCTCCTTACACACATAAATTTGCCGCGTTCAACTCCTTTTTCTATCGGTTGTGTAATTTACCATTGTCAAGGGAAGCGTTTACTAAGGAGCGTGATATTATAATGCAGATTGCTATGAATAACGGTTTTCCTTTGGAGTCCATCACCAAATTATATTACAAATTTATAAACAAGTACAAAATGTCCTATACTGTCATAAATTCTAAACTTAGCGATGAGAAAAATTTTTTCAAGTGCATTACTTTTTTCGGAAGTATTTCTCTCCAATTGGCAAAATTTTTTAAAAATATTAAAAATGTCAATATTTCATTCAAAACAGTAAATACTCTCAAGAGACATTTAGTAAGGACAAAGGACACAACCGATAAATTGTCCAGATCTGGGGTTTATGCACTAAATTGTAGCGAATGTTCCACGACCTATGTGGGACAAACAGGTCGAAAAATTTCCACAAGGGTGAGAGAACATTTAAGCCTTGTCAACAAATTCAGAAATACGGATGTAACTGAGACTGTTTCGGCCTTTGCCAATCATTTGTTGGAGTCAGGTCATGAATTTTCCATTTCTGACGTTAATGTTTTACATGAATGTCCGAAGGGGAAAAAGCTTGACCTTCTAGAAAAAATGGAAATAACCAAAGCTATAAAAAGTCCCATTCTCACTTGCGTTAACGATGTTTTTAATTTTGAACCAACCCTAATATTTAACAATTTAATGTAATAATAATTGTAGGCAACCTTCATTTCATTCACTAATTCATAGAGTGAGAGTTTTTGGTTATTTTTTTCGACTAGTCCAGTGGCCTGTGGGTGGTTGCTTCGGTGTCTCACTCGAGTGGTCTGGGTTCGATCCCGTCTAGAGACATGAATCTTTTTTAATACTTTTTTAATATTTTATTTTGTTTATTCACGTGTGACTTAACCTCATTCTAATGTCCATCAAATATGTATAAGTAGTTGTTTGTTTTGTTGTGCTTTAGTGTGTTTTATTTTATTTGTAAGTTATTGTTTTAGGATTTATGAGTGTGATTATTTACTCAGGTTCTCTCTGTTGTTTGTAGGTCTGATGATGCTCGAAAGGGCGAAACACGTGTCATGTTTGTTGTGAATTGTAAAATTATAATTTAATGAGACCGAGACTTGGAGTCTTTTTCTATGTTTGTTATTAAAACTAGGTCTCTTTGAGCAATATGGACAATTTCTTCGATTTTTAAAAGATGTAGTTGTATCTGATTTCTGTGATGTCATAGGGGGAGTTTGAGTAGCAGGAAAATCTCTATTTTTTCCCTGTCTAGAATTGAGGTTTATTAGTGCTGAATTGTGCGCATTTCTGTCGTAACTAACATTTTGCTAAGTGTTTCTATTTTTCGGGGGGTTTGTCAACGCTTGCTGATAGGATCCTTATGTTTATTTGAGTCCTGGGTTATGTTTCTTCTTTGTGAAATGGGAATTGAGTTTTCAATGTTATTTTCCCTTGTTTTACTTCTAAGGGCTGGAAAATCTTCACGGTGAGGGGTGAAATTGACAGGGGAGGAATCTTTTTTTGGACATAGCTTGTTTGCTTCATAGTAAGAAATGTTTTCAAAGTGTTGATCACTTTTACAGTGGATGCATTTCTTATTGCAAAGAATTTTATTTGTTCCATATTCGTCTGTGATATTTTCGTGAGACGTTTCACCACATTGGAAACATCTTTTTTTTTAGATTGACATTGATTTCTAGTGTTTCCAAAAAATAACACTGGGTTACCGGAGGGATATAGGGAGTGACAGGGAAAGTCAGACCATATATCTCAATGTGCCGAGGAAGATTAACACCGTCGAAGGTGATTAAGATTGAGCCAGTAGGTATATATATATATATATATATATATATATATATATATATATATATATATATATATATATATATATATTTGTGTGAATCGACCTCAGTAGTATTATAGTTTTGGTTAATAGCTCTCCTATTTAATCTTACAATCTCTTTTACATAATAAGGGGATGATATAGCCCCCATCAGGGAATCACAATTAAAATCAGGATCAATGTTCCTAACCACACCTTTGCAGGATGTATAGTTATAGGGAATGGAAGTTATAAAAATTTTTTTAATTAACGTTTGATTTTCGACAAATTCATTTGCCGTAGGGGAGACTGGGGCACATTCGGCCCTATAATCGATTTTTCGTTACAAAAATGTTATAGATGATTGTAGGCTCTAATAAAGAATCAACGACAATTTACACATTCTTTCCACAGCTTTTTTACATGGCAAATGTTTTATAATGTTTTACTAAAAAACATTATATAGTCATAACAATATGTCTGCATATTGGCTGATTGTGCCCCCTATAGGGGCACAATCAGCCAGTTATAGGGGTAGTTTCGGCACATTAACGTTTTTAGTTAAAACTGTTTAAAATAATGCAACAATTCTTGAAAGAAACTTGTTTTTATTATATTAAACATTTGCAATTTTTGAAAATAAAAAAATAACCTAAAACAAAATAGCTGTTTCCTTTTTTACGTTTAAAAAAGCTCTCAAACAAACAAAACTTTTTAAACTCAAACCATAACAAATAAATCCTTAATTCTAAAATGTCTTTAAAAAAATACATTGTGGTTTCCTATTTTACAATAATATTATCAAAATTATAGTAAAAAGTTAAACTTGAATCTCTTCTGGACTTATTAGGACTTGATAATATGGCATATACATCATTTCGTGTACACATTTCTATATCATCTACTTGGGGAAAATGAAATTTATTGGTGTTTGCTCTGCGCCTAAGATACTTCACTTGATACGCATTATCTGAAATAATATCTTGCACACAACCAATATAATATATTGTGGTGTTTTTCACTGAAAATTTCACTAAAATATAGTTATTTAATTCTATTTTGTCTTCTTCTTGTAGTGATTCCAAACTTAGGTTTTCATCTGTCTCACTATCATAGTCATAATCAGATCCCGATGATTCGCTACTAGAGCTTGAAAATACCTTCTTTTTGACCTGTTTTATTTTTTTATTTTTGACTGATTCATTATCTGTGTAGGGTCTCTTCAATTTTCCTTTTCCTTTTTCAATCTTATTCTTTTGCTTTGTTTTCTTGTTTTCTTCTATTTCCTCTATTCTCTTTTTTTCAGGAGTTTCAGTGTAAATTCTTGACTTTCCCTGATTAGCTTTAGGTTTTTTTGGCTTAGTTTTGGGTCTTATCACTTTTGGGAGAGGTCGAACAGACTCAGGAGTTAAAGTTTCGATTTGCGCTTTAGTTTTTGCAGAACTGTCACTTTCGACTTCATCAAGAACAGGCAATATCACGGCTTCTTTGGAGGTAGATGGTTGGTTTCTAAAGTCTTCTGGTTCAATAGGGTCATTTTCAGTTTCTTCCTTCTCTTTTTCAGCTAAGGGATTTCCTGTAGGTTCGTTGTCATTAAATACTAAAGTGGCTTCAAAATCTTGGTCCGTAAAAGCTAAGGAGTTAACTGGCCATATTCCTGGTTTTTCAAAAGAACTGGTTATGTTACGTGGTGTAAATGCTTCTAAAAATGGGATTTTAGTGAGTCTTGGTATATGTTTAACTGTGACTGTTTTTCCAGGATTACTTGACAACCATTCATTTAAGGAAATTGCACATTTGCTTTTAAAGGGTCCAAAAACTCCAATATCAAGTGGTTGGAGTTTATGGGAGGTATGTGGTGGAAAAGAAAGAAGAACCACTCCATTTTCCCTTGCATAAAGTATGGCATTCAAAGTTGTATGGGACTCGTGGTTATCCATAAGAAGGAGTATTTTATTTTCCCTATTACATTTTGTATGTTTTACAATGTGTTCTAGTGTCTTAACAAACAATTCCCCGGTCATCCATCCTGATTTATTTCCAAAAGCGGCACTTGATGCAGGACTACCTTCCAGATACTCTTCTATATTTCTCACCCTCGGGAAAATGTATACAGGAGGAAGTGCAGTTCCTGTTGCGTTGATTATTCCTACCAAAGTAACCAACTCTCCTCTCTCGGCCGAAGCAATAAGACCAATTTGTTTTTTCCCTTTTGTAGCTATGACCTTTGGTGGGTTCAATACGGTAGTCACACCGGTCTCATCTAGGTTAAAAATTCGTTCAGCTGTAAATTGGTATTTTTCCAACACGCTCTTGTAGTTATTAAAAAATTCATTAACTCTTGTCCTATTAAAACCTAGTCCTCTTGCCAAACTTGTGTTCTCTGGTTTTCTTAACGACAAAGTGCGATTTCGCTTCATGAAACCATATAGCCAGTCAACTCCTGCTTTCTTATGAGTATTCCAGATTTCTGGGTATTTGCAACTTGGCAAAATTTTTGCGTAATCATATACCATGACCCTTACTTGCTCATAAGTCAAGCTATAATTCATATTTGAGCATTGCTTCAAATAGTTTACGAGCTTTTCTTCTTGCTCTGTCGAAAATACTTTTCTAGTAGCATATTTGCCTAGAACAAGAAAATACGTTACTGTTACATTTTGTCAATTAAGTCCTTAGAGAACAAACAAAAACAAATAACTATTTTTGTTTACCCTTCTGTTGCAATTCCGATTCACTTTCATAGCCATCATCATCATTTCTTTGCAAATACTCTTCGACGGTCATAGTTTTTAGTATCTGTTTTATTCGGGACTGCAAAGTTTGCCTTTTAATACCAAAAACTCGACCAGCTTCTCTTTGGTTCATGTTTTTTGATAAAACTTCTCTCAAGGCCTGCCGCATTGTAGCTTCATTTATATTACCCCTATTTGTTTTGGGCTTATAATTGCGAACCATCTATAAAATAATTATACAATTTATACAATAACTGCTTAATACGCACTTATTAATATGTGGAGCACTTTCGGCCACAGCCGTGTGAGGCACTTTCGGCCACTGCCGAAAGTGCCCCACCAGCAGTGCTTAAAGTGCCCCAACCGGTTTTTTTAAATAAAAAAATATTTGGCTTTAAAATGAAATGAATTATAGGTTATGTTAATGTAAATAATTAAACTACATATACCAAAGCTAACATAACCCGATTTTGGAAAAACTGGAATTAATATAAACAGGTAACATGCCATATATAAGAATATTAGTGAAACTTACCTTTTTCTGCCAAATTCTCCGTTTTCTAAATAAAAATGTCTTAAGCCGCCACTAAATACATGAAACGAATATGGTATTTGGCGGGGGTTTATTGCCAACTTTTAAGAACAAAACCGGCGCCAAAACTTTTAAATTTAAATTTTTATAACTGACGGCTGATTGTGCCCCACGGCCGAACGTGCCCCAGTCTCCTCTATTAAAATTAGAAAATTCGACAGTAATTCTATTGGTGCCTTTAATGAGGGTTTTATTAATGTGGTTTAATTTTAGTTCATATATTTCTTTTGCGATTTTAATTTGCGAGAATTTACCTATATTTTCTGGAATATTATTAGACTCAACATTAACTATATATGGCGCAGTATCATTTTCGTTATATAGCCTTTGGAATCTAGTTTTTGTTTTTTTGTTGTTTTCAGAACTTTTTTCCCTATGTGCACCCGGTTTTTTGGATCAGTAATGTTGGTATCGGTTTGACCTTGAATGCCTATCACGTTTAAAATTTGATCTTGTTAGAAATTAAAATCGTTGATTTGTTTTTCATTTTTCTTTTTAGGTTTTGGAGGGGCCCCGCCTCCTCCTTCGTCGTCCATTTAAAAAAATAAATAAAAAATAAGACTATCAGTGAAGGTGTGATTAAGGTTAAACAGAGGAAGGACAGTTAGTATTTTATCTCACCGACTGCTGATTTTTAGGTTACTCGCTCGCTGCAACACACTACCACGTACCGAGGTTCACACGGCACTGTTTCTTTAACTTTCGGTTGTATATTTTTTTATGTCGTGTTTGTACTAAATAAAGTATATTTTTAATACAAAATCGCACTATATAAAATTATTTTTGATGTGCTTATAATTTTGGTGATTTGGATTAAAAAGATTATTCAGAAGAAGCGTGCACCAGAAAAAGATCATTTAGTGTTATTAAAGTGTACAAAATTTAAAACTGTCATCTTTATTGGTTCAGAAAATCTAAGCAGGCATTAAAAATATTATATGTTGAATATAATTTCACTACTCAGTACGAAATCTCAATTTTTATAAAGGTTAATTTCTACCGCGACGAAATGTAAAAGAACTAAGCACTAATTACACTGAAAAAAATGATGGTTCAATTGAACAGATTTCAAGCTGTGATCGAACAATGGTAAAATTTTGGGGTACTGAGAAACAATACAAATATAAATGGGTTGATTGATATGTAAACTCACTGTATAAAATATAAGTTTTTAAACACAAAAATTCGGTCTCTAAAATTATTATACATAGTGTATCACAAATTATTGTTGATTTGTAGATTTGCTATTACTTCATTTTAACATTTAGCTAAAATTGTATAGAGTGTTTTATATTTATTGGTCACTAGATTAAATTAAAAGTATTCGTAATTAGTTAGTTAGTAGTAATAGGTAATTAGCTCAAACAAGAACAGAGTTTAATACAGAGTGGTAATTAAATGATGTCGCACTATGCTGGTAAACATTATTATTATAAAAATAACAAAAAAAATATATACTAACAGGGGTTCAAAAATCCTTTGCTTTGGAGATATCGGGTGTTGAAAATACATATTTTTAACATACCAAGTGACGTAGGAGACATCTAATAATCCGCATTTTTTTCTTTTATTTTTAAACATATCAATTTGAAATTTTTCGCACATATATTACTCAATACAAGGAAAATTATTGATGAAAAAAACTATTAAATATTATTTCCGGTTTTAGTGGGTTTGGCGGCTAAACAGCCATTGTTTGAAAATTAGCCATTGCAGCTTTATGAAAAAAAATCAGTCACAATAAAATATTGGTTTTAATTAATTTTTTGAAACACCTCGTTCTAAAAAACTTTTAGGTAACGGTAACAATAGATTTCATCAATTTTTTTACATCTTCTTTCGTCGATAGAGCAATTTAGATTACGCGATACATCTTTAAAAATCGGTAAATTTCCTATACCCGAAACGTCCGTTATGAATCTTCCTTTTTACTAGGAATAGTGAAGTATGACCCAATTTAGTTCGGTACCTAGTTATTTAATAACACATATATACCGTTTTTTTAAACATTTATTTTGGGCACCATTTTGTTCTATGAAATTGGAATCTTACTAATATTTTACCAGTTTCTGCCTAATACTTTTTATATTGACATACACCGCCATTTTGTTCGATCATAGTGAGTTGTTTTTTAAATATTTTATTAGGCCGCCATTTTATTCCGCCATCTTGGATTCATATCAAAATGTTGTCAGTTGATTTTCTCATAAGACTTTGATTTGTGTGCAAAATTTGAATCAAATTGGATAGGTAGTTTATTAGTAATAATTTTTTTAACATTTCACTAGGCAAGCTTTCTGTTTTGCCAGGTTGAATTTTAATCAAAATGTTACCTGGTCACCCAAAATTTGGAGTCAGTTGGATTAAGAGTTGTTTAGCTATGCCACGAATAGACCGACCGATCGACGAAATTGAGAAAATATGTTTTCGGCATTTAGAGACCCTGAAACGCAAAAATCTGAAAAAACTCGGAGTGTGATTTTTTTCACAATTACAATCCTTGACGAGGAAAGTAAAAAAGTAATTTTACTGCAAAAATAACTGGAAAAATCAGTAAATTCCCTCTACCCGAAACTTTCCTCGCTATGATTTTTTTTCATTTGTTAGGAACGGTGAAGTGTGATCCAATTTAGTTCTGTACATAGTATACAGTATATATATATATATA
This sequence comes from Kuschelorhynchus macadamiae, assembly GCA_030620095.1. NCBI lineage: Eukaryota > Metazoa > Arthropoda > Insecta > Coleoptera > Curculionidae > Kuschelorhynchus > Kuschelorhynchus macadamiae. The sequence goes on from JAUTXW010001294.1 coordinate 191,128, forward strand.
TATATATATATATATATATATATATATATATATATATATATATATATATATATATATATATATATATATATATATATATATATATATATATATATATATATATATATATATATATATATATATATATATATATATATATATATATATATATATATATATATATATATATATATATATATATATATATATATATATATATATAAAATTTTATATTTATAATCTTATAATAAAATCTACATATGTAAACAATTTGCTATAAAACAAAACAACAAGCAATATATAACTAACTAAATAAAACTAAACGTAATTAGGTATTTGGTAAATAGATTCTAAAAAAATATATAAGGAACTTAAAAGTTTCTATTTAAAAATAATATTTGCGAAACTTTTTTAGATTTTAGCTGTGATCCGTTATAAATTGTCCTGCCTTTGAAAAAATTCGTTGGAAATTTATCCTATTGAACGAGTCTTTCGGACCATCACGAGTAGTTCATCTCGTTCACGAAAGAAACTAGTTCATTTGAACTAGTTCGTTCAGGAACTACCCTTTTGTTCCATATAAGTCCACGATAATATAAAAGCAAATTTCACGAATTTTTATAAATATTTAGTGCATTTTTTTATACTGGACCATTTTTTTACAATTGTGTGTTTGCTTTAAACTTAGTTATGACAAGTGAATACTTTTTGAAGCTTCGAAGTAGCCGAGCGGTGCAAACAAAATATTTTTATGATTAAAAATTAGGTCCCTTTGTAGTGTGGATCCAAAAGACTTTCTTCCCCCAGTGACAAAGATGGACGTTGTTAGTTACCCAGTGTTTCAATTTAAATTAATAGAATAATAATATTTATTTATTCATCAAGAACAATATACAACAACAAAGCTTTTAACAATAATAATTTCTTAAAGCTATGACTGCAAAATCGACCGAAGTCTGTGTATGCAGTTCTCTAGTAATAGTTTCTAGAATTTGTAATATTATGTACACTATACTATAAATTTTTCTATATTTCTATGAAGTAACATCATGGCAATTTTAACTTATTGTATTTAATAAATTTTGTAAATATGCACTATAATAAATGGCTTAACACTAATTTATTTTCTAAAATCCAGTCATTAATTAAATGTTTTGTTTTGGTGTATGGTTTAATTTTAAGTTGCAATGGAAGAGATTTATATAGTTTTGTTCCAACAAAGCAAATATGCCTCTGGGCAGCCGAGAGTGACACAGATGGTAGCCTCACACTTTGGGAAGCAAAATGTCTAGTATTTAAGTTATGATTTATGCCTTGTTTATAGTATGGCACTTTAATCATAAATTTAATAACTGCCTTCACATACAGGTGTTACCAGTTAACAATTTACTTTCCTGAAACAGTGAAATAGTTGGGTATCTTTTGTTTTTAAATAACATTATTTTATATATTTCTGGGCCACACAGAGGGCCGACATGGTAGCCCTGCAGGCATTACCCCATGCAACAATTCCACAATTAATTATAGATTCTATAAGCGAAAGGTACACTATTGTTAGATCTTTTAATTGGAGAATGGATCTTAATTCGTAAAATTTATAAATAAGTTTTCTGATTTTTTGCCTAGTGTATTCAATGTGATTCCTCCAGTCATACCTTCGTCAATTAATACACCCAAATATTTTACATTCTGTGCTCTACTAATACTATCGTCGCATTTACAAATATTGTTTGTCGTTATATTACAAGGAGAATTATGTATTTTTAATGTCTGTACATCTGTCAGAGATTTTTGAGTTAAACCAAAAGTTAAAAATTTTGTCTTATTCACATTTAATGATAAGTAACTATTATTCAACTAGTTTTTTAATTTAGTTATAGCTATTTCTGATTTTTTAATAACTAGGTCCCATGTGGTGTCACTGACCATTAATGCCGTATCATCTGCGAAACAAAAAGCTTTTCCCTCATTTAACTCTGTCAGTACCTCATTTATATAGATGTTAAAAAGTAGTGGGCCAAGTACTGTGCCCTGTGGCACCACAGTATCCACCTCCAGCGAGTTGCTTGAGATATCTTCAATTTTGACTCTTTGTGTCCTCCCGCTTAAGTATGATTTGAGGAGATTAAATGCCACACCTGTTATAGCGATTCTACACTCTCTCTAGAAGGGTCTGGTGCGCCACAGTATCAAAGGCCTTAGCCAAGTCCAAAAAGATTCCAACTACCCTCCTACCAGCATCTATATTTTGCAGAATTTCACCTGTAACTTTACACAGTACATTTTCCGTATTAGTGTATTCTCTAAAAGCATATTGCTCTATGGATAATATATTATATTTTTTCAAAAAAGATGACAGGGTGATTCAATCACCCTGCTTAAACAAGGGAACTATGATAGCTCTTTTAAGGGCACTCAGGAAGATGCCCTTGCTAAAAACAAGGTTCACTATATGTATTAGGGGTATAAGTAGAAATATGTGATTGTTTTTGATCATCTCTGAGGGAATGTCGTCATTCCCACCCTTAATATTATTTTTTAGCGTATTAATTTGTAAAATTATTTCATTTTCTGTTACTCGGGTAAAATAAAATGAATTTTGGTTAGTGAGATCCCTTCGTTCACCACCTCTGTGTGTGGTTTTAATATCCCTGGCTAATCTTTTACCTATGGTACTAAAATTAGTGTTGAACTCATTTGCAATGTCAAACTTATTTGTAATTTCAACGTTGTTGTAATGATCTGCAAGGGTTCTAGTTATTATTACAGGCTTAACAGATTGTATCATGTTTTCCTTATATTTAGCAAAGAAATGATCTATACAGGACTCACTACCAGCTTATACCCGTGTGGCTTTGTTTATCAAGCTACAAAATCCATGACCACTAAGCACAGTTAGTCATTAATCACTCTAGACCTTGTATCCAATAAATCTATGTTAATATCTCCGCCCAAAACAAACATTCGCTTCTGATCTTTTGTGTTTCTGTCTAAGATATCGTTTAGGTCGAAAATGAAGGTTTCACTGTTGGTAGAAGGAGATCTATAAAGTCCCAGGATATCAACAATTTTATTATTTTTGCAAATTGAAACCTTTAGACATTTAACACTATTAATTTCTATAATACCATGTTCTTGATAAATCTCCTCTTTTACTTATATTACACATTCGTCAAATTTGTTTACATTTCCGTTATTCTAAAATACTTTATATCCTTCAATATTAAAAATATTATATGTGTTTCTGATAATATTATCGCATCAAAATTTTTATTAGTTGATTCTAAGACTAGTAAATTCTCGAAGTTTTTATAGAGACTTCTAACATACGTGTGAATTATATTAATGTCCCTTAAGGGGTTATCAAAAAAAGGTACCTGTGTCAGTTTATCACACACAATACTTTCATAAGCCTTATATTGGTCTAAAATATTACTATTTTGATCTATTAATATCTATTTAATATTTATATTTACCTAAATATATGTACCTAACTAAATGTACTTACAGTAGGTACATGATCTGATGTAACAAAATTTTGGGCATTTACTTTCATCCTCGCTGTCGTGGTCACATTCATACAGATGATTACACTTATTTTTGATATCACGACAGTTCACACATTTCATTACCTGCTTGGTGCAATTGTATCTGTCATGTTGGCCACCACAGTATGTGCATAATTTTTCACGGTCACAAAGTGTTTGTTTATGTCCAAATCTACCACACTGAAAGCATCTCAAGATATTTAGGTCTTCAGTTACCTGGCATTGGTTCCATCCCATATCTAATTGCATATTAACAAGTTTTTTAAATGTATGACCCAAAGTTTCTACATATACAGTCCATTTCTTAGATTGCCTGGTGTAGGTGATCTTCATTTTGTCTTGGTCGCTAATGATTTTACTATTTAGCAGTTTTATACTGCCTAAAAGTTCATCTCCATCTTTATACTCTCTAAGTAGTCCTGTTATCTTTAGAATATTCCAGTAGTTGGTTCAGTATGTATATCCAAGTTAAACTTAGTTCAATCTTTGTTTAATATTTTATACTGCACCCAGTACATATATTTTTTTTATAAATAAAACATATATGTCAATAAAACAAACATGTTTTTATTTAAATAAATTGGCATGCATGTCAGAGTGAAACAATATATAACATTTTCAGAGTGAATAGAATATGAATAAAAAGTTGTCTTTACAATAAACCTGATGATGAGTGTAAAGGAACTCCATTTTTATCAGCATAATGTGAAACCTTCACCCTTTACTAGACTTAAACTTACTTATGTCTAGAAAAAATTATATTCTTGCACTCTAGGACAGGAATAGTTACATTTTGTTCCCATCTTATTTTTTTGAGAAGTTATCGAGAAACTCAAAATAGAGTGTCCAAGCCTTTATCCCACTTGTAATCCTGGGTTTGGAATTTCCATCCTTCATAATTTAAGAACTTCTGTCCTGAATGCATAACAAGATCTTTCTTTACTCGGTCATAGATTTTGCCGAGAGACACTTTTGGCAAATCTTAATATTAAGTAAGTAATAACCCTGTATATGGTTAATGTAGCTTCATTTATTATAGATTAAAAAAAATTGTAAAAACTGTAGACCACACTCGTGCTATGATAATATCAATATAAAAAGCATATATTATTTAGTTCCTAAAGAACATAATAAACTTGCAGCTTCCACATATGATGAATTCATTAAGTTTAAGATAGAATATAAAAAAATATCTATTACTCGCATAATGAATTTAAGAACTATGAGTCTTTTAGGTAGGATTACCTCACTTTCCAAAACAAAAAATTAATTACAGAGTTACATAAAGGTTAAAATTATTAAAAAAAAATCTCTTTCAAAATGGAACATACAAATACTTGATTTAAGTTCCCTAAAACATAAAAGAGTAATACAGCATTAAAATATGTAACTGTACAAAATGTAATATAACTTTTTCAAACAACTATTAGATTTTTAATGTCTCAATTGAGAATCATAATAATTGTTAACTAGCTAGATTAATCTTAGTTTTTTAAGAAATGATTAATATGAAATGTTTTGCACACACTTGGGCATAATTTAATTTAGTAGTACGTAAATCCTCTTCTTATTGCAGTAATCCACTTCAGCCCCATCGACGAAAGTTCATTCAATCGTGTTCATAACTAAAATTGAAAATTTTTGAAACTTACAAATAAAAGTAACATTGTGTTTTGTCCCTCTACATCCACAATTTGCAATACAACAAAAAGAAGGCATTTTAAGGCAAAAAAATAGAAATAAATAACAAAACCGCCATATACACCCATATAAAAATTCGATTTGTTTGTCTTCTTCTTCTTCATTCCTGTTTAGCCTGTTACATAACAGGACTTATTGGCTTTGCTACGAGGCAGTCGCCAGATTGCCCTCCGTCCGGGGCTCAGAGTCGTTAAATCGGCGACCCTCGAAGTCGACCCTGCACCGTGGTCCAGTTTGGAGGCGTTATCGGTAGGATATCCGGATGGCGAGCTCTAGGCTCCCGAATACCCCGAATCTTTCAAATACTTTAATAATTCCTCTTTAAATTTTTGAAATGCATCTAGGCTTCCACTAGGTGCCCCTTGAGAGTACTACTGATATCACGAGATGACCCTTTCTTTCAAGCTATCCCCTTACCCCTCCCACTCCCGCCACGTAGCGGCCGTTACGCTAATATTCTATGTAGAACTGCGGCAGACGAACGGGATAGAATGCAGGAACAACTAGGCCTCACACGTTCACAGCGTATGCTCCCTTTCTAGCGGGGTCGTAAGTTTCCACCTGAGCGGTTGAGTCTCCCGTTTCCCCCCGAAATAAAGCAGCAAAACCGAACACGTGGCACCACTTATGTTAACAACACAGAGGTCTGCATTCGACGAGACGAACCGGAAGACTGGATTTGTTTGTCCTACGCCCGTCAAAAACAGGTGATAGGTGACGTTCAACCTTAGACAAGGTTCTTCTTCTTCATTCCTGTTTAGCCTGTTACATAACAGGACTTATTGGCTTTGCTACGAGGCAGTCGCCAGATTGCCGTCCGGGGCTCAGAGTCGTTAAATCGGCGACCCTCGAAGTCGACCCTGCACCTTGGTCCAGTTTGGAGGCGTTATCGGTAGGATATCCGGATGGCGAGCTCTAGGCTCCCGAATACCCCGAATCTTTCAATACTTTAATAATTCCTCTTTAAATTTTTGAAATGCATCTAGGCTTCCACTAGGTGCCCCTTGAGAGTACTACTGATATCACGAGATGACCCTTTCTTTCAAGCTATCCCCTTACCCCTCCCACTCCCGCCACGTAGCGGCCGTTACGCTAATATTCTATGTAGAACTGCGGCAGACGAACGGGATAGAATGCAGGAACAACTAGGCCTCACACGTTCACAGCGTATGCTCCCTTTCTAGCGGGGTCGTTAGTTTCCACCTGAGCGGTTGAGTCTCCCGTTTCCCCCCGAAATAAAGCAGCAAAACCGAACACGTGGCACCACTTATGTTACAACACACAGGTCTGCATTCGACGAGACGAACCGGAAGACTGTTAGACAAGGTTCCTTGTCTAAGCGTTCAACTGACAGAACTGATAGAGTGCCAAACTGATCACGCCGTCATGTCTAACTACCCTGCGACGTACATTTAAAAGAATATCTAAAACTACTAATAAGAATAACATTACTACAATATATACATCCATTTAAAACTAAAATACATGAAATATGAAATAGGTATAACGTAAATGCATACAAGATCACAAAAAGTGACGACCTTTTTTGTCGTCCATTTCTATGATGATGGTGTCATCAAGACATCGATGCCATAATAGATTTTCTGTTGAATCTCTGGTAATTTTTTTAAATGCAAATGTGATTTCAAGTACATTTTCGGGTAATAGCTTATTGAGGTTGTGACAACACTGTTGAGATGTGACTATTGCGAGTTGTTGTTTTTGGGTTATGTTATAGAAGTGAAAATGTTTTGAAAATGCCACGTAATTTTTAGGAAAATTTGATACGAATGGGAAACGTACAGAGTATAGATATTCCAGGAGGAGGGTCTGATGGGTACCATGTACTTAGGGTGAGTTGGAGTGACCAGTATCCTTAATAATTCCTCAAGTAGTATATTAAGATTTTAGTCACTTTCACCCAATCTAAAGCATTGTATTATTCTCTATTTATGTCATTTCCACCAAAGGTTTACTTCAGTCAGAGATGTTAAAAATAATTAATTAATTGAGTTAATGGAGTAAGGGTTGCCAGATTTTTTTTGTCGAAAATTACAAAAAAAAACGCTAGTTATTTTTCTGTACAGCACCAATTTATTAACATGTACTTAAATAGATTAATTACCAATTAGGTAATTAATTAGTTTTTTACACCATCGCCGATTTGGATCATTGTTTTTGTATATTGGTGGATTTTGGGGTCCTGATCACGAATCAGAAATTTTTTCGGTCACTTCGTTTTTAAATTTTTAAGTTATTCATACTCAAAATTCATAGACATTCTAATCCCAATTTCCCCTTTTTCATTTCTTCTTTTATATAAAAATTTGCTAGTTCTGTATGAAACTACTACAAAAACTCTTAATTTTCTTGCCTTAATTTATCTGAAAATTAGGATATTGGGAACTCTTAAAAATAACCATACTTCATACTTTTTGGGCTAGTAACTTTTCCTTCATGTTATGTTCGCATCTTAATATCATGATGGAGTTTTGCTAGATCATTGATATAAAGGTGATTCAAAATAAACAGAAGACTGCTTTCTTTCTTATATATGTGTATATTTGTACAATAATACTTTAGGTAGATATATTAAGAATAACAAGTCTAATACTAATAAGGACCAAAAATCTGGGGTATATGAATTAAAATGTGGTTCTTGTGAAAAAGTATATATTAGTCAAACAAGTAGATTTACAAGAAACAAATCACAATTTTAGCAATGAATTTGATTTTTGCATTCAGTCAATAAAAGTTACAAGTTAAATTAGGAAAGTCTAGAAATTAACAAGAGGATTTAAACGGCTCCCCATTGTTGAACCTTTATACGTAATGTTTGTGTGGGTTAAGTAGGTAGGCACTTTACTATTTTATTATTTTTAAATATTCCAGTTTTAGTATCACTCTTGTGTTAATTTTTGGAAAAGACACGAGGTGTCAAAACAGCTATTTAATTGAAATAAATTAGTGAAAATTACTAAACAAAAATACATATATGTATTTATATATATATATATATAAATATCTATATATATATATATATATATATATATATATATATATATATATATATATATATATATATATATATATATATATATATATATATATATATATATATATATATATATATATATATATATATATATATATATATATATATATATATATATATATATATATATATATATATATATATATATATATATATATATATATATATATATATATATATATATATATATATATATATATATATATATATATATATATATATATATATATATATATATATATATATATATATATATATATATATATATATATATATATATATATATATATATATATATATATATATATATATATATATATATATATATATATATATATATATATATATATATATATATATATATATATATATATATATATATATATATATATATATATATATATATATATGTTCATTCATACACCCGGGTAACTAATACTTCCAAATCTATACTCGACTATCTCTGTTTGAGGGCATCCAACATAATTGAATTAACAGAATGTTCTGTGGGGAATGCTGGCTTGTTTGATCATGAAGCGGTTGTTTGCAGGTATAGGTTGGAAAATTGTAATATGCTGAAGTAAAAAAAAAGACGTGGGCGCTTGTTAACCAGACAACAATATCATTTATTTACTGAGCTCTGCTCTGGCTCTGACTGGAATTCCAATGTTGTAGGCATAAATCCCTTTCTTTCACAATAAGCTTATAAACATTTTTAATAATGCTTTATTAAGGTACTTAAGATTTCATCAAGAAATATGAGATGTCTACATACCATGAGGAAATATTTTATTAATAATAATATTAATATATTATATTTTAACCAATACAGAAAAGTATTTAGAAAGTTAGTTAAACTGGCCAAACATTTGTATTATAGCAATAGAATTGGACAAGCAAGAAATAAGCAGAAGGAAATTTGGAATATAGTCAATCAGTTGCGTGGAAAACCACCAAAAAATTCTAAAACACCTTACAAGTCAAACTTAAATGCTGATGATTTTAATATCTACTATTTTTCCATCGCTCAAAGCCTTTCTAATAACATTGGTCATCCTACAATCAATCCTTTATCTTGTCTTAATCATATCAAGGTTCCAGATACCTTCTATTTTGAACCTGTGGACACTGAGGAGTTAAAGAGGGTGTTTTCTGACATACAGAACAAGAATGGTACTGGATGGGATAAAATATCTGTAAAAATATTTCAGAATTTGCCACATATTGCCTTAGTCCTCCCAATGATATTCAAATAGCTGGTCAAGCAATTAATAGTCTTAATAACAATACATTTCTGGGGTTGGAAATAGATTCAAGATTGAAGTTTGATAATCATATAGCTGCTTTGTGTGCCAAATTGTCCTCTGGTTTGTTTGCTGTTCGGACTGTTAGAACTGAAGTAAACTATACAGTTGCATGCAATGTATATTTTTCAATACTTGAATCTCACCTGCTTTATGGCATCTGTTTTTGGGGCTCTTGCTCATAGTACCTATTTCAGAGAGTTTTTCATCTGCAGAAGCGCGCTATTAGATACCTCTGTTGCCTTAACTGCGTGACTCATGCAAGCCAGCTTTTATTTCTGAAAAGATCCTTACCCTAGCAGTCATTTATATTTTGGAGACAGTTTGTCTCATGCATAAAAAGTTTGCTACACAAATTCATTCCACACCATCTGTTATGACCCGCAGTTTTTATAATATCAGCCTACCAATCCCTTCCTTCATAAAACTCTATATTTTACAATAGTAAAAAATTATTCAACAAACTGCCAGTTGAGCTTCGCAAAGTCAGAATGTACTCTGTTTTTAGAAAAAAAGTTAAGAAATTCCTTATTACTAAAGCATATTATTGACTGGAAGTGTACCCAGGTGATAATTTTGATTTTATTTGAATTAGTAACTGTTTCCATTTCTTTGTTGATAAAAGGCTATGTGTTTGTTCTATACTGTGTTGCTGGTTTTTTATTTGTATTAATGTTCTTATTTGTTCTTGTTAGTTTATATTTCTTTGTTAGTTCTTATTTACTAGTTATTTATTATGCTTTTATTTGTTCAAGGCTGTATCTTTTGTGTTTGCAGCCCTTTTCACTTTTATTTTATTTATACACTAATTTCAAGCTTTGTCGACAACAATTGTTATGTTTATAGACAATAAAGCATATTTTGAGTTTGAGTATATACGAGCCCAGTCACATATGTATTGGACCAAGGGCGTATTTGAAATAATTTTATTCTTGTCACCTAGTATTTACTAAATGTAACATAACTTCAACAAATGCAACTACGTTTATTTGATAATATGTGGTATTAACAATATCGCATATCTATATCACTAACAATAATAATGATTAGAAATATATATTTTTGTTGGCTTGGAGCATATTAATTGGGACATAAACACATGCACTCAGAAAAAACCACGTGATTACTTAGTGACATCTGATATAAAATTTATTAAGGTAAATATCTAATTGAGTGGGCCTTGAAAATAGTTGAAAACAAAGAATGCATTAATATTTAAGTCTTTGAAACTGTTTAGTTGTCAAAATGGTTCGTGGAAAAATACTCTTGTATGATATGCGAAATTCCATTATTAGTGCCCACAAAAATGGTCTCTCTGGACATAGTATTGCAAAAAAACTAAACGTTCCTCAAGGGACAATAAGAAATATTATTTCCCAATTCAAAAAAAAAACGGGAATGTTCAGTTAAACAAGATCGTCGAGCTTCATCACAGGAGCTGTAAAATGGGCAGATGCAATTGGTAAATGTATTTCAAAAGACATCTGCTTGAGAAATATGAAGAAAATGGATATTGCTTCTAGTTTATAGCAAAATAAAAAAAAAAAACAAATTTAAATGTTTTTATTTTAGGCCTAGGAAAAACCGCTTTTGTCGCAAAAACAAAAAAGAAATCGACTTTTGTGGGCAAAGGAGCATAAAAGCTGGTCACAATGTCAGTGAGATTCCGTTATATGGAGCGACGAGTCTAAATTTGAAGTATGTGTTGTGATTTACGAATTCGAATTATCCGAACGTCAGGGGAGGAATATCATAGAGATTGCCTTAAGACAAAAGTTAAGGCCTCTATCATGGTATGGGGATGTATGTCTTCACAATGGGTTGGTCGTCTTCTTTTTATTAATAGTACTGTCAATGCTGCAACGTATTAGTCAATTTCACAAGAAGAACTAATTCCTTCTATTGATGAGATTTAGTTGGCAGAGGGAGGATTCATATTCCAGCAAAACGGCGCAGTATGCCATATTCCCAAAACCATATCATTCCGGCTGCAAGAAAATGAATATTCCTGTTTTAAAATGGCCATTTAATAGCCCCCACTTATCGCCTACCGAAACGCTAAGGCATCAAATGAAAAAACTTCTACGAACCAGTCCCGACCGCACCATTTTCGAATTAAAGGACAAAATTCAGGAAATTCAGTACCTATTTTGAATCTCGCCATGTTGTTTGTTGTGTTTTTTGGCGATCTCGAAATTTCATCAAAATTTTAATTAAAAACAGTCAAAGTTTTAGTTTTAACATTATACAAAGTGATATTTGGAGACTGTGACTAACTGGCAGTGTTTGTAACATCAGGGACGGCGAAATATCGTAAAATATTAAAAGTTTAAAAAAGTAAACAAACATGAATAAAAAGACATGTAATTATTGTAACAAATCTGTTGCAAATGTAACTTTTTGTGGTGTATGTAAGTCTTTAAATTGTGAAAATGAGGTTAAGAGTGTAACTGAAAATAATGATTTGCAGAAAACTCCCAAAAATTTCATTTCTCAAGACATTCCTGGATCAAATGAGTAACTAATAAAAACAATTGAAGCTCTGAAGACTTCAATAAGCTTTATGTCTGCAAAATTTGACCAACTGTTCACACAAAATCAACAAATACTTTCTGAAATGAAAAAGGTTAGAAAGGAAAATGATTCTTTGAAAAATAGGGTACAGTTACTGGAGGAAAGGATGTTTGTTCTAGAATATATATATATATATATATATATATATATATATATATATATATATATATATATATATTTTTTTTTTTAACTGTGTGTATTAAGTTTCGTGCTCTTGTGTATAATTGTGATTTTGAGTGGTTTTGGGATTTAAATAATATATGTGTTTGGTATCATTTTACTGCTGATGAAAAACAGTACATATTTTTGAAAACGTCACGAATTTTGCATTACACATATTCAAATTATATGGGAAAATAGAACTGCATTTTTAATGTTTAATTTTAAGCAGAGAAAGGATTATACTGGAAAAAAACCGATATTTTATCATTTACTAGGTTGTTGACTGTTAATATGCAAATTAGATGATAAGAGTCTAGTAAAATATCGTATTTTATTCTGATTCATTAAATTCATGTGTTAAGGGAATTCCCTTTTTTTATTGTGCTAAAAATAATTTAAACAGGTCCGGTTTCAGGGTATTTTGTTTTGTATTGGAATTTTTATTATTTATTTAAATATCACCGTCCTCTCTCACCTTATTTTATTTAATTATATTTAAACTTATATATTGTACCAGGGTTGCTCATTAAGTGTTTGGTTGTACTGCTGGATTGAGTAGGTGGTATAACTTGACACTTTAAGTATCTTTATTATTTACACACACATATTTACTATCTTGCTGTTCTTTTCTTTTCTTTTTCTTTTCATATATAACATTTAATATTAATTCATTTAATTGGATAATTAATTTAACATGGAACGCAACCTAAAATGTTGTAAACATAAGAATTTCTAAAACTTTTGCTGTGTATCCTGTATGGGCATGTTTCATCCTAGCTGCTTGGAACGCTGCAAGGATGTTGTGAAACTTGGCGGTTATAGAATTTATTGTTCTAGCAGCTGTCAATCAAAGGCTGAAACTGATGAACAACGGGAGAATAATTATATTGACGAGCTTAACAAATTGAAATCTGAAATAAACGACAAGAATAATTACATTAAGCGACTAAAAAGAGGAACACAGGATTTTGCTGATGATGTCTCTGAGACTGAAAAAGAATTTAATGCCCAGCTAGCTGAACAACGTTGCAGAATAGCAGAACTTAATATGGAGATAGACAGTCTCAAAATTTCCAAATCTGAGCTGGATAATAAAATTAAAGAAAATGAAGAACTTATTACTCATTTACGTACTCAAATTCACGACCTCACTGACATAAACAGGCAAATGGTGACATCAATATCTGTTCTGGAAAAGGAAAACGATGTAAATTTTAAGGAAATTAAGCATCTCAAGCGGCAATTGGATGTTCACATTCCCTCATCAAGGGGAGAAGTTGGTCTTTCTCAATGTGGTAGAGTTCAAACCACAGATTTTGATTATGGGTGAGATTAATGCGAAAGGTTTTATAAATATCTTTAAGCGGCTCACAGGCAATAAATATGATATTAATTGTCAGTGGTCGGGTCCTATTCTCTTCGAAGAGCACATTGAGGATTGTGAAAAATTGGTTGGGAAGTTTTCTAAAGACGATTTTGTTGTGTTATTTGCGGGAGGATTGAATGCACTTAGGGGGAAGATTATCAGATCACAGGCTTTGCTTCGTCTTCTGGAGAACTCTAATGGAACCAGTTTGTTTGTTTGTGGCCCGCCTTTTCAGATGAATCGTCCAGTACTTAACAAGATTATTCAACAGGACGACTTTCATTTGCAATGTCTCTTTAAAAACTATCAACATATCCATTACATTCCGTCCAGAGTCACAACCGAGAGAGGTATAATGAATTTCAGTGAAAAAGCTGAGCTTGCGCAGATGATTTTTTCAAACTTTGTTGGGTCTGTGAAACACGTTTGTACGTCTAATTCTGATCACGACAACCCCAGTGCTCGTTCTCAGACTATGAATAATGCTCCAACTTCTCTGCAGCAGGAACTATATGAAGGTTCGAATTTTTCGCTATCAACGAACAAAATGTAACTCAGACATATGATACAGTCAGTGGTATTGGGGTTTCCTCAGTGAGTAGTCTGAGCATGTTTTATCAAAATGTCAGGGGACTACGCACAAAGACTGATGAGATTTCTCTAAGCATTTTGTCTTGAGACTATGAAGTAATTTCTCTTACCGAGACGTGGCTTAATGGAGATATTAGTAGCTACGAAATGTTTAAACATAAATATATGGTTTTCCGTAAAGATAGGAGTTATGAAGAACTGGGATGCCAGCGCGGCGGAGGCGTGTTGATTGCAGTTTCTTGTTGTTTTTAGGCATCCTTGATTATTACTCCTATTCATCTAGAGTTTGACGATGTTTGGGTTCAGGTGAAGGCTGGCGACACAAAATTAGTCCTAGGATGTGTATATTTCCCACCCAATTCTAGCCTGGAGTATTATCAGTCATTCTGCAATACCTGCGAGTCGCTGAGAAATAGTTTTGACAGTCATACATTTTTAATTTCTGGGGATTTTAACCTTTCTTCAGTGGAATGGATCTATGAAGACGATACCCTTGTTCCAAGGTCTTTAACATCGTTGGCCTCTGAAACTCTTATTGTGTCAATGAACTTTCTAGAATTGCAACAAATTAATTCTTTATGCAATCACATGGGTAGAACTTTAGACTTGATTTTTGCTGATGACTTTGTTAATGTTCGCATTTCATCTCCTAATTTACCCCTAGTAAATATTGACCCTTACCATCCTGCGATTGAACTGATGTATAAAATTGAATATGTTCCTCCAATAAAAAGTTACAATCAAGTGAGTGTATATCAGTTTCATCGGGCCAATTTCCATGAACTCAATCTTTTTTATAAGCAATCGGATTGGTCTTTCTTATCATCTCCTGACATCAACGGGATCGTTGAAACCTTCTATGAGGTTTTGCTTCGGGGAATCGATATTCATGTTCCCAAGAAAACCATGGTTGACTGCAAGTACCCAAAATGGTTTGACCTCCCATTGAGAAGGCTTATTGACAACTGTAACACAGGAAATGACCTAAAGAGTAGTTCAAATGCACAGGTAAACTTTGACACTTCAGAGAGAATTGACGAAAAGCAAATTACTCAGAAATCTGTTTTATCAGGCAGTGTGAATGAAGAACAGATAGACACAGGAGAATGGACGAAAGTCGTAAAAAAAAGTATAGACAGGAGGAAGTACCCTGAGCA
The DNA here is from genome assembly GCA_030620095.1 of Kuschelorhynchus macadamiae. Classification (NCBI taxonomy): domain Eukaryota; kingdom Metazoa; phylum Arthropoda; class Insecta; order Coleoptera; family Curculionidae; genus Kuschelorhynchus; species Kuschelorhynchus macadamiae. The sequence continues at coordinate 206,565 of JAUTXW010001294.1, forward strand.
ATGTAGGCCTGCACCAATACATGGTCAAAATGATAACTTCAAAATGACAGTGGCAAACCAAAAAGCCTATGTCTTTCTATCCGGTTTAGATGCGAAAACTACTGAAGGAGAACTGGAAACCTATATCCAAGATAATCTAAAAATTACCTGCAAAGTACTCAAGATGAAAACACGAAAAGATAAATTTAAAAGCAGCTTCAAATTAGAAGTACCAGCAGATGCAAAACAAACTATTATGTCACCTGATCTATGGGGTAAAGGAGTGGTTGTAAACCATTTTCTTCATCTCCGACGCCGCCCACACAGGGAAAATCCGATGGTGAAAAGTGGTTAAATGTATTCCATCAAAATGTATGTTCAATGAGGAATAAAATTGGAGAAATTGAAATATTTTTACCGAAATCCCAGCAACTATATGATGTCCTCTGCTTTTCAGAGCATTTTATGACGCAGGAAGAAATAGAATCATTGGCAATAAGGGGGTATGTATTGGCTTCAAGCTTTTCAAGAAAGCAGCACATACATGGTGGAGTGGCAATTCTGGTGAAACAGAACATTGAATACTCTACAAGAGAAGACCTGGTAAAACTCTCAGTAGAAATGGAATGTGAAATGGCCGCAGTCGAATTAAGGTATGCTAATCTTATCATCGTCGCTGTGTACAGACCTCCTCGTGGAGATTTTAATATGTTTTTAGAGACCTTTAACAAAATTCTGTATGTTTTAACTGTTAGTTTTAAGTATGTGGTAGTAATAGGAGACTTCAATATACATTTTGAAGTAAACAATAGTAGGAACCAAGATTTTATTGATCTAGTGAACTCATTTGGATTTACACAACAAATTTTTAGTAATACAAGAAAAAATGCATGTTTGGATAACGTCTTTGTAAACTTTCAAGATATTTTATGTTTCAAAACTTCAATTATAGATGCGGTATTTTCTGATCATTCGGCAGTTGAAATTAATATATCTGATTTAAATAAGGCAAACCATAGCTCGCAGACTGTAAATTTTCATCAACCTATCACTGCGGAAGGGAGAAATTGTCTTTATAACATTTTAAACAATACCGATTGGTCCTTTGTAAAATCCGAGGTTAGTGCCAATCTGAAGTGTAATACTTTTATGAGTATACTTTGTGATAATTTTAATTTGTGTTTTAAAGTAAAAAAAGTTATGCAGATTTCTGACAAACATATAAGGTGGTACAACCCTATGCTAGGCGAAATGAGGGAGCTTCTCAGGTTTTTAAATGATTTTTTTAACATTACTGGTATCCCTGAGATTGCTGATTTGAGAAATCAATATCGGCTGCAATATAGAAATTCCATAAGTGGATTTAAGCAACAGGCAAATTGTGATTTCATTCAGGTGTCTGACAACAAAGCTAGGGCTGCCTGGCAAGTGTTAAATAACTATAGAGGTATAACTAAAGATCAAACATCTCATGAAATTCATGCAGACACTTTTAACCATTTTTTTGCAAATATTGCCGAGACGGTTCTACGGGATCTGTCTCAGGGGGATTTAGAACCTGATAGATACATGCTCGATTTAGACATAATACCACCCACCAGTGGCTTTTCCTTCAGAGAAGTTACTTTCATTGAAGTAAGGGATGCAATAAATAATTTAAAATCAAAAAATAGTCGAGATATTTTTGGATATAATACAGTTCTTTTAAAAAATCTAAAAAACATACTAATAATACCAGTCACATGTATAATAAACTCTTGCATATGTGAAGGTATATATCCTGACACATTCAAAAGAGCAAAAGTTATCCCTGTTCATAAGAAAGGTGATTTAAATGATGTAAACAACTATAGGCCCATTACCCTGGTACCAGTACTGTCTAAGGTTTTTGAATACCTGTTAAAGAATCAACTATACACATATTTTGAGACAAACCATCTGTTTATAAAAAACCAATTCGGATTTATGAAATCCAGGCCAACAGCTAGTGCCATTCTCTCTGTGCTTGAGTATGTAGTCGAGGGCTTTGAAGAGAATCAATACATAGGAACGATTTTGTGTGATCTCTCCAAGGCCTTCGACTGCATATGTCACGATTTCCTTTTGCGTAAGCTAAAATACTATGGTTTTGATAAGCTGAGTATTCAATTAATGGGTAGTTATCTCAAAGGTAGAACCCAGCAGACCTTTTCTGGAGGAAAGTCTTCAGGGTCACTTTCTGTTGAACATGGGGTGCCACAGGGGTCAATTCTGGGGCCCACAGACAAGACAAGAAACAAGACAGAAAAGATCCTCTTCAGCCTAAAAAATATAAATCAGGAACATATTCCAGATGATACATATAAAACAAGTTCAGTGAGATTTCTTGGGATACATCTCGATAATACCTTGGTTTTTGATACCCATGTTGATCAAGTAGCCAAAAAAATTACAAAATCTATATTTCTTTTAAGAAATCTTAGGGAGAGTGTTGACAAAACAGTACTCCTTATGGCTTTTCATGCACTGTTTCAATCACATTGTAATTATGCAATTCTTGCCTGGGGTCACTCGGCTCAGGCAAGTAGAATTTTTAAACTCCAGAGAAGAGCCATACGAGTGGTGGATGGGCTGCATTATAGAGCAGAAGTCAGACAAACCTTTATTAAACTAGGTATACTTACCTTTCCATCTATGTATATCTTGAGTTGCTTGTTGTATGTTAGGAGAAATTTAAATAACTATAGTCTCTGTTGTGAAAATCATACCCATGACACTAGGTTTAAGGATAACATAAGTATAGATTTCTTGAGATTGAGGAAGTCCTGCATTGCTAGTACTGAATATGGGCCAAAATTCTTTAACAAACTCCCTGAGCATATTAGATATTTGGATGAGAAACAGTTTGTGAGCTTGGTTAAAAAGTATCTATTAAAACAAGCCTTCTACAGTATTGAAGAGTTCTTGAATAATAATATCACTATATAATTTCTTTTAAGTAGTTCTAAAATGTCGACTATCACTGTAATGTTTGTAAATGTTAATTTTTATTCTATATTTTGTATTTTATTCTAAATTGTGTATTTTATTCAATATTTTGTACCCATTCAATATTTTGTATTTTACTATGACTAAAACTATGTTTATGAGCATGAATAAATCAGTATTTCAGTATTTCAAAAGAATCGCCTATATAAGAGGTATAAAAGGACTGAACAACAAGCTGACTATCTGGCCTATTCGGACATACGACGTGAAGTAAAGTTTCGAACTGACATGTGCTATCTTACATATGTCACGCAAACTGAATTACTTATTCCGGAAAATATCAAGCACTTTTGGTCATTTGTTCGTAACTTAAGAAGAGACTCTGGTATGCCTAGTGTTATGAATTATGACGGTGAAGAAATTATGGGTTCAAATCACATCGCTAATGCCTTTGCAACCCATTTTCAGTCCTGCTATTCACACCATGAAATTTTAGATTTTAGTCAGATCAGTCCCGTAAGTTCTTCAGGGAAACTACTAGCAACATTATTTTACAGAGGCAGAAATCTGCACTAAAATAGATGGCCTTGATGTTTCTAAGAGGGCTGGTCCTGACGGAATTCCCACTATCTTTTTGAAAAGGTGCTGTCAGTCGTTGTCTCAACCGCTATGTGTAATTTTTCAAAGATCTTTTAATCTAGGTTCATTTCCTGATATTTGGAAATTTTCTACACTGATGCCGATCTTTAAATCCGGTGATAAAAGCGATATAAAGAACTACAGAGGTATCTCTTTGCTTTCACATATCCCAAAGCTGTTTGAGGCAATTATCACTGATCATCTATTTGAGTCTTTGAAACACTACATTACGAGTATGCAACATGGTTTTTATCGCGGTCGCTCAACTACTACAAATCTTGCGATGTTCCAAAATTACTTAATTACATCTGTCGAAGCTGGCCAACAGATTGATGCTGTTTACACGGACATATCCAAGGCTTTTGATAGTGTTTGTCATCAGCTTTTATTATTAAAATTGCAGCAAATTGGTCTTTCTGGAAGTTATTTGGAGTGGATCAGATCTTATTTGTTTAATCGTCGACAACAGGTCAACATTTGTGGTTCAGTTTCTAGGGAGGTTATTGTGACATCGGGTGTCCCACAGGGTTCACATATTGGTCCAGTGCTCTTTCTACTTTTTATAAATGACATAGTATCTTGCTTTAGAGCGTCCAAATGTCTTTTATATGCAGACGATTTAAAATTTTTTGCTCCCGTTTACACTGACTCAAATGCACTGCAATCTGACATTGGAAGGCTCGTCAACTGGTGCAGCACTAATTATCTCCATCTTAACATATCCAAGTGTAAAGTGCTCCATTTTCATAAACGCATTAATCGTGTTCTCTCCTCCTACTTCATAAATGATGTAACACTAGAGGTTGTTAGTTCTTCACTGACCTAGGTGTTATTTTTGATGACAAACTAACATTTAATCTGCATATTGACAGCATTGTACTCAAGGGTTTTAGATTGTTGGGCTTTATAAAAAGGAATACAAGGCATGTGACGGACACCAAAGCAATTGTCTGTCTGTATTACTCACTGGTACGGAGTGTTTTGGAGTATTGTTCAACAATATGGAGTCCATCATACCAGTGCCATAACGATAGAGTTGAAAAAGTACAAAATAGATTTGTGAAATACCTCTTATATAAATTTAATTTTCCATATCAGGATCTATCGTATAACACTAGAGCTCTTCTATGCGGCCTTCAAACCCTTGAGTTTCGGAGACGTAAGGCACTTCTTGTTTTTCTACACAAGCTAATAAATGGAGACATTGATTGTGAAATATTGTTGGGGTCGGTCTCATTTTTGGTACCTATTAGGAGAACAAGACAACCTCAGCTATTCTTTGAAAGATACCACCGTACAAATTATGGGTCTGGCGCATTTATTGACCGACTAGTGTATCTTTAGACTTAGCACTTTGCAGCTAAAAAGGCAGCTAAATGGATTGCTTTTGTGAGGTTTTTTACACTTCGTATTCATATGGATTTATGTATTCCTTTGTAATTTTTTTTGTCTGTAAATGTGTATTTGTATATCAATTTTTTTTCTCTATTTTAAATGTTTGATGTAGTTACTGTTTTTATTGGGTCTCTCCATTTTGACTTTTTTATTTTGACCTTGTTTACGAATCCGTACCATTTAGAATGTTTAGCATTCTGTAGTGTACGTATCAGAAGGACCACTTGTCCGATGCGTGCATCGGCTACGTCCTTCCATAATTAAAACAAAAAAAAAAAAAAAAAAAAAAAAACAAATATAAAAAAAAAGAAATATTCAAATTCGAATTGTTTATTTCCTTTGACATGGTTACATGTATTGGAATTGTCATATAAAAAAAAAACATAAGTAAAAATATATAGTTAATGGGTAATTACAGTACAATGTCAAGAATATAAAACCTAAGTAATTTAAATAGAGACAAAATTAAAGTTAAAAAATTCATCCAGTGAATAAAACAGATGGTCAGCCAGTATGGTCTTTAGTTTATACTTGAAAACCTTGGAAGCATTAACACTAGTGATGTTAAAAGGCAAATGATTAAAAATCCTCAAGGAACAAATTTCAGGACCCCCCTGCACCTGGGTCAGTCTAGAGCTGGGAATATAGAGTCTTTCAGAGCCCCTCGTCTTATAGAGATTCAGGTCACTCCATTTTGGAAATTTGTCAGTATGCTGATGCACATGGCAAGCACATTGTAATATATATAGATTAATGACCGTTAATATTTTTTGAGACCTAAAGATCTCCCGACAAGATGCTCTAAAAGCAAATCCAAACATACTTCTTATTATTCGTTTTTGGCTAATTAGGACCCTTGAAATGCTACTAGAGTTGCCCCACAACATTAGTCCATATGACATGATTGACTGGACTGCAGCATAATAAAAAGTTTTAATGGTGTTTAAATCAGTAAAGTTCCTTAACTGTAGTATAGCATAGTTATTTGAAGAAAGTTTATTACATACATATTCTATGTGGCTATTCCATGAAAGGTGTTGGTCAATAGTAATACCTAAAAAATTTACGGTCTCTAGTTGCTAATGTTAGTAAGTTTATCTCTTATCAGCAGAGGTCTATCCAGATGTACTCTAATAGGTGTAAAAATCATAGTGCTGGTCTTAGTACCATTTAGACACAGACCATTCCTGTCACACCACAGGGAAACATCACGTACACATTGATTAGCTCTAAGATAGAGCAAATCATAATCATCTGCACCAACTATTGCAGATGTATCATCCGCGAATAGGGTTATATAACTGGTATTTACAAAAAGAGGTAAGTCATTTATAAATATTAAAAATAGAATAGGTCCTAAAACGCTGCCCTGCGGTACACCCGTTGGAGTATCAAGCCAACTAGAGATAGTCACACCATTACTACAGCTCAGCTTGACCGCCTGGTTTTTATTTGACAAATAAGACTCGATCCAGCCAAATGCCAACCCTCTTATACCATAATGTTCTAGCTTATTAAGTAATATTTGATGATTAATAGTATCAAATGCTTTGGTAAAGTCAAAAAAAATTCCCATAGATTTTATTTTGTTATTAAAATTATTAAGTAGTTTTAAGTAGACTGATAATACCGCGTCAACAGTGGATCGCCCAATTGTAAAACCAAATTGTCTACATGATAGAATTTTAAATGAAGACAGAAATGTAATTAGTTTTTTCTTAAAGGACTTCTCAAATATTTTTGAAAAGACGGACAAGAGGGCAATGGGTCTATAGTTGTTGATACAAGCTGTGTCACCCTTTTTGTGAATAGGTAAAACCACCGCCTGTTTTAACTCTTCCGGAAAGTAACCCTGCTCAAATGAGAGATTAATTAGATATGTAAGAGGTGCTAGAATTTCTAATGCGCATTTATACACCAGGTTACACGGAACATCATCAAATCCACAGGATGTTTTGTTAGACACAGATTTGCACCAATATTGAATTTGTAGGCACGTAAGTTAAGGACTCGGAAGATCCCAAGGCAGTGGTGCTCGAGATTGTGAATACCCTTCTTCAGTGCAACATCAAGAATGAGCATATTTAACATTGTGAAATGAAGTATACCAAAAAGGGTCCCATAATAATTACGAAGCTTCTAAACCACGAAATAAAAAATAAAATATTAAAAGGCCGCCAGGGAAAAAAGCTTTAGGTTTACTGATGTGTAACAAGGAAAACAATAGTAAAACTTCAATATTTATAAATGAACAATTGACTAATTATGGTAGAAACTTATTTAACTTGGCATATAAACTCAAAAAGCAAAAAGGATTTAAGTATTTGTGATCAAGAAATGGTAAAATATTTCTACGAAAAAATGATGGTTTGTTTCCATTCTGGTAAAAAACATAGAAACATTATCAAGTCTAAAATAAAGAAAAATAAAATAGTACATATAAAACGTCAATGAGCCTTTAATTTGAAGAGATGGCTGAAGAAAATGTTAAACTATACCACAATATAGACAGTTTTAAAGAACTTGACAACAAAGTGAGAAATGTTTCTATATTGTATCTAAATGCATGCTCTATTCGTAACAAACTATATGATATTGATGTTCTTGGGAATCATACTAATTTACCGGATGCCATAATAATAACAGAAACATGGTTATCTCCAGGGGAAGAGCGTTATTTCAATTTGCCAGGCTACAATGCAAACTTTGAGTCGAGGGATAAGATTGGTCGTGGAGTTGGAATTCTAATCAGGGAAAAATATGATTTTGCAGAGATTAGTAGGTTATTATCAATATTATTATAGGTGCCATTTATCGACCTTAGGACTTTGATAGAAATCTATTTCTTGATATCTTGGAGGAGAAATTGGAACACATAAATAATCTACATCCCAACCATCTACAACCAATCTGGATTCTGGGAGATTTAAACATAAACTTTTTGGTTCTGAATGACCATCATAAAGTTTCACTTGATATTTTAATTCACTCAATGGGTCTCATTAACTTAAATAATACAATACCAACAAGAGTGCAAGCAAATTCTAGGAGTTTGACTATGTTTGTTGGAAATTTGAATAACTTGGCTCTTATTGACTGCGACATAAGTGATCATAGAATTCAAATATTACAAACATAACTACATATTCCCAACAATAGGCCGAAGTTTTATAGCTACGCATATTTAAATAGTCAAACATGTAAAGTAGGTCTGGATAATATAATAAACTCGACATGGCATGATCCAAATGTCTTATGTGATCAAATTGTTAGAGTCTTTCAAGAAAATATCACTTACAGAACAGTGAGGGATCTTTTCAGACGTAAATCTGCTCCTTGGTTTAACATACAACTACATCGATTAATAATAAGAAGAGACTACTGTTATAAAAGACACAAACGATTTCCAAATAGTGTTTTTTTGTAAAGCGAATATAAAAACACTCAGAATATCATTAAAGAAGCTATTATACTAGAACCAAATTACACAGGCTGCTGGTAATCCCAAAAGAATGTGGTCTGTACTGAATGAAGTTATAAATAACAAAAAAAGCAAAAAATCAGTTGAAGTTGTCAAGCTTCAGCTCGATAATGAAATTATAGACAATCCTAAGGAAATTGCTAATCATCTAAACAAACATTTCACGGAGATAGGCAGAACACTAGCAGAAAACATTCCGACCTCAACTTATGTGAAACCTGAAGTCACTAACTATCATTACTTACATCAGTGGGAATCTACTACAACAGAGCAAATAAAACAGTTAATAACTGAGGTTAAGTCTGGAAAACTTGTGGATCAGATTCAGTCACTGGGGATATGCTTAAGGAGTTCTGCGAGGGGATGTCTATTATTCTTTGTAACTTAATAAATCTCTCATTTCAAATTGGTTCACTACCTAGTGGACTAAAAAATGCGAAAATAATACCCCTACATAAAGGAGGTGTGGCCTGTCTAAACCATTAACGCCCAATATTCCTACTCATTACCATATCAAAGATTATAGAAAAATGTATCAATAAAAGACTTGTTTCTTATCTAAACTTAAAGAATTTTTGGTACAGTGGGCAATATGGTTTTCGTAGTGGAAGCAGTACGACATCAGCTGTTACAGATATGGTTACTAGTATAAGGCAACATATTAAGAAGGGTCTTGCATGTGTCTTTGTTGCATTTGACTTGAAAAAAGCTTTTGACACAGTTGACCACACTATTTTGATTTCTACACTTGAGGATGCTGGTGTAGCTGGAGTGGCTTTGAATTGGTTTAGGGATTATTTAAATGGTCGTACACAATTCCAATTCAAATTCAAAACATGCTTTATTGTCAGAAGTAAAACTCATTGACAAAGCTGAGAAACAAAATACAATTTTAAAAGAACAAGAAATTAATTGCCTAAAAAAAATACAATAACACAAAGCAACATACAAGAAGCAAGCTTTTAGTTGGTTCATAATAAATTTCCAAAAAAAAAAAATAAACACTCAAATAATTAAGCACCCAAATAATGGGGACCAATATAAATAATTATAATTATATGAAAAAACTAAATGTTGGGTCCAACATTGTTTCTTGTGTACATAAACTCACTATCACATCTTAATCTAAAGGGAATGCTTCAGTTATATGCAGATGATACTTGTATTACATATTTTGGCACTGATCTGACAGAAACAAAGGTAGCAATCGAGAATGATTTATTACTGGTCTCAGAATCGCTCAAATTTTATAAACTAACCTTGAACTTTGTCAGAGTTTATGATTATATCAAGAAAACCAGATTAGAATAACATGCAGTTAACTTTAAATGGAGCGCAGTTGAACAAATCCACATGCATTAAATACTTTCGATTATACATTGATTCAAGACTCACCTGGGAACAGCATATTTTGCACTTATGCAAAAAATCTCCAGCAGTGGGAGTTCTTGGCAGAGTTGCTAGAATTCTTCCGTTAACCCAGAGAAATTTCCTGTATAACTCATTCATTCATTCCCATCTTTCTTATTTAACCCTTGTGTGGAGCAAAATTTCTCAAATCAAATTAAAACCTTTACAGGTCCTACAAAATAGAGCTGTTAAAAGTCTTCAACTTTCCTTTTCGCTATCCAACCAGCTTACTCTATCGCCCCAACAAAATTCTTGATATTCTTTCTTTATCCATCTTTCAAACATGTGTTTTCATTCATCATTGTTCCCAAAACGACATCCATTCATCATTGCAATTTGCTCCATTTATCCAAATACATACCTATAACACCCGCAATAACAGAAACTTCAGAACCGCTGCTATAAGAACAATGACTGGCCAAAGAAGTATATTCTCAGAAGGTTTGCAACACTACAACGACTTTCCTATTTAGTTGAAGTCCCTGCCCCCCTATCATTTTAAGTCTGCACTAAAGAGACATTTATTTGCTAATATTTGACTGTGATATTCTTTACCTGTCAATCGTGTAATTTTTGATTTTTATTATGTAGAAAGTAAATGTATTATATTTGGTTTATATCTACTATATTTAACTTCAAACAATTGACACAATATTAAGTGTTTGCATGCAAGTAAGACTTAATGCAGTTATAAAGCGAAAAGTTAACTCTACTCGATTGTAAATTATTCAAATTTTTATGGTCCAATTAATATGCGACAAACCTAACTAAAATATTTTTTTATCATCATTATTATTGTTAGTGATATAGATAACGAATATTGTTATATATATGTATATATATATATATATATATATATATATATATATATATATATATATATATATATATATATATATATATTATTTATATATAAATATATGTATATATATATATATATATATATATATATATATATATATATATATATATATTTATATATATATATATATATATATATATATATATATATATATATATATATATATATATATATATATATATATATATATATATATATATATATATATATATATATATATATATATATATATATATATATATATATATATATATATATATATATATATATATATATATTATTTATATATATATATGTATATATATATTATATATATATATATATATATATATATATATATATATATATATATATTTATATATATATATATATATATATATATATATACAGGGTGATTCATGAGGAAATGTCAATACTTCAGGTACATATTCAGGACCAAAAAATAAACATAAAAGTCTATATAAATAAGTGTTCGCAAGGCCTTAGTTCTCGAGATTCAGGGTGTTAAAGTTTTTATTTAATTTTCCTATTTTTTAAATAAAATCTATGATAATGTAAATAATGGAGTGAAAATTGATATACGGGGGTTTTTTGGTATGACAAATTCGAATCTAATATTAGTATTGCTAGTATTACTTGTAGGGGGCGCCACCTACATGTCTCTCTACTTCTTCGAACAATCACAACTTTTTGGTACAGTCTTGTATTACATTTTTGAGCAAAACAAATTATTCCCTTGCCATTTCTACGTCAAAAAGGTATACCTGTTAAAAGTGGATACGAGCAACCGTTTTCGAGATATTTGGATTTAAAACAGTTTCGGCGCATGATTTTTTTTATCAAATTCACATAAAGTATGCATGTATTGTAAAAAAATAGAAGTGTGCCTTGCCTGACAGAACAACTGCTGGTTGGTGTTCTCATCGTTTTTCCTGTTACTTAGTAATAGTAATGTCAGTTAATAATAAGATCAAATTTTGTCACTGTCAATTTCTGTTCATAACTTTTATTATCTGACAATAATCATTTAAGAAACTTTAGATCTAAATACGTCATTATGCCTGTGATATTCTCGCATCGTGAATATGTAGATATGATATTCGTCTATGGCTTCTGCAATGGGGTCGCAATTCAAGCAGTCGCGGAGTACCAGCGTCGTTTTCCAGATAGAAGGGTGCCAGATAGAAGAGTTTTTCAACAAGTTTTCAGTACTGCTGGAGAATCTGGTATGTTTCCAAGTGCGAAAATTGTATCTGAAAGGCAATCGGGACCCAACGTTGAAGTAGAAGAGGCAATACTCAATGCCGTCGAAAATGATCCAAGCATAAGCACTAGGCGGATTGCAGATTCTTATCAAATTACACAATCGTCTGCTTGGAGAAATCTGCACATTAATTGTTTTTACCCATTTCATTTATAACGGGTTCAACATTTGCAGGAGGGTGATTTTGAGTTGAGAATGTGCAATTATGTAACTGGATTAATGAAGATCGAAGGTTGTATAGGTATGTTTTGTTCACTGATGAAGCACAGTTCACGCGTGATGGTATAAATAATCTTCACAATGAACACCGGTGGTCCTATGAAAATCCTCACGCTACAGTAGAACATAATTTCCAACATAAATTTAGCATTAATGTGTGGTGTGGAATGTTAAATGGTAATTTAATTGGTCCATTTATAATCGACGGTAGTCTTACAGGAGAAAAATATTTAAACTTTCTTGAAAATCACTTCTGAAATCTATTAGAAGATGTTCCCCTTAATGTAAGACAAAACATGTATTTGCAGCATGATGGAGCCCCTGCACACTACAGTTTACTTGTAAGAGATTTTTTAAACCAAAACTTTCCAAACCGATGGATTGGTCGGGGAGGTCCGTTTAATTGGCCACCGAGATCGCCAGACTTAATCCTTTGGATTATTGTCTTTGGGGGTGGTTCAAATCACTGGTATATTCCACTAAAGTAAATACAAGAGAAACATTATTGGATCGGATAACAAACGCTGCACAAACACTAAGAAATGCGCCCGAATGTATCCACAGAGCAACCCGAGCTATACACCATAGAGCTGACCTGTGCTTAGAGGCAAATGGTGGAATTTTTGAAAATTATAAAACGTAACCTAGATTTTATTAAAAACAACTTAATAATAACAATTTTAATAAACATTAAATACCTTTTGTTTAGTTTATGTCTGAGGCACTGAATACACACCTCAAAAAAATGTGTTAGTCTTTCATTTCAAAGCTTTTGTGCCAAGATGCGTTTAAATTTGGACAAAATAACAAACTTAAAATTTTGCGATAAAAAATTACATGCGCCAAAATTGTTTTAAATCCAAATATCTCGAAAACGGTTGCTCGTATCCACTTTTAACAGGTATACCTTCTTGACGTAGAAATGGCAAGAGAATAATTTGTTTTACTCAAAAACGTAATACAAGACTGTACCAAAAAGTTGTGATTGTTCGAAGGAGTAGAAAGACATGTAGGTGGCGCCCCCTACAAGTAAGAGCAATACTAATATTAGATTTGAATTTGTCATATCAAAAAACCCCCGTCTCCATTATTTACATTATCATAGATTTTATTTAAAAAATAGGAAAATTAAATAAAAACTTTAACACCCTGTATCTCGAGAACTAAGGCCTTGCGGACACTTATTTATATAGACTTTTATGTTAATTTTTTGGTCCTGAATATGTACCTGAAGTATTGACATTTCCTCATGGATCACCCTATATATATATATATATATATATATATATATATATATATATATATATATATATATGTATATATATCCTCCTTTAAGTCACTATGTAAGAATGCTGTTTTTTCATCAAAAGTCATGAGTCTCATTTTATTTGAAGCTGCAAGACTAATAATTAATCATCGAACTGATACATGGTGTGCAACAGGACTGAAAAAAAGTAAGAAATCCTTTTATTTCTACAGACATAACAAATACAAAGAGAGGAAAAAAATACATCTGAGAAATACGTCATTAGAAATGGTAAGAAGTCTGTTTTATATTTGTCAAGCTACGGTACCAACAATATATAAACAAAGACATATATAAAAAAACGCTTAATGAATATAAATATGTAGTTGCTACAATGAGATCAAGGCAACAATATAGTAACAACTCAACACACTATTTTCCAAAGTTCAAGAACTCTGGGATAGAATAAGGTTCCACCAAACACAGATGCTCTTAAGTTAGATAGATATTTTCTTTTATCATCAACAATAGATTTAATGTTACATGGTAGACTATTAAATAGTTTAATACTACTTTATAATGTATCCTTTTCATACAAAGTTGTGCGATGTTTAGGAGAGTTATAATTTAGAGATCTAGTGCTTTAGCTCTGGTTTTTAACCAGCTCATTGAAAGTAGCAAAATTACTAGAAAGAATATATATATATATATATATATATATATATATATATATATATATATATATACCACATATAATTAAAATTTTGTTTTCTCGGAATACACCGCGGCATGCGACCCTAAAGCCCATCTTAAACCAAATTCTGATTATTCTCTATTGATATCTAAATATTATATCCACGTCTAAAGTTCCTTACCATATCACAATGCCAAACTTAGCCAAAGAGTGGAAATTAGCAAAGTAAACAGTCCTAAGGATATCTGAGTTAACACATTTTTTGATAAAATTCTAAACGCATATGTAACAGAAGAAAGTCACCCCGATAGGTATCCAACATGGTGACTCCAGCTCAGTTTATGATTTATGACAACTCCCAGAAATTTAGTAGTGAATCCTAGTTGAACTAAGTATCTCATTCTCCAGCATTGGTTAGGAAGCGCCCTAACTCTATCATGGCCTATCATAATCCAGAAAACATCATTAAACTTTGCTGGTAGTTTAATGGGTCCTCTGTCTCTCAGTTCAATTTTTGTATAACATTCCTCAGTTGCCATCTTCTCATCAAAAAGGACATTGTCAGGGCTAATAAAGTCATTTTCTTCAGAGGCAAATTCTGTAACATGGCGAGTCTATGTCATATCCAACAAAAATACCTTTTCTTGAATTCTTCTCAGTATTACCTATTTTTGCGTTCTTCAACTAGAACCTAACACTTTCTAAGTTTTCTGAAATCTACTCTTCTCCCAAACCATAGATCAGCAGGACTCTTTCCTTTCACTGAACTTGTTCCAGTTTGATTTATTGTAAGAACTGCATAATTGACAGCTGCAGCCCAAAAATTTTCATTTAAATTTTGTAGTAGTAGATCTTGCTGACTCAACTACAGTTCTCATTTCTCTTTCGAGATGCCCATTCTGTTAAAGGGTGTTGATTTACTTTCAGGTTCTTCCATAAGCTTTTTAGAATCAGCATTTTTAATTTCTGTACCATTATTTGACATTAAATACTTGTACTTTTCTTTCAAAGTGATTTTCTACCATTTTCATAAATATTTTCAGTTTGGGAACAGCCTCATCATTTTACTTTCAAAAATAAACAGTCGCATAATGTGAAAAATTATCTTTAAATAATAGAAATTATTTAGCTCCTCCTAAAGATCTAATGTTCTTTTCAATCAAGTCAACATGAATTACATCTGAAATCTTTTCAGCTACCTTGGAGTTTAAAGGGTGTGAAATATGATTCCAGATACACAACCTGAACAAACAAGGCCATTCCAATCATCAATAAATTTTATTCCTGATCTCTTTTAAATATCTCTGACATTTGACATTTTGGTGAGCTAGTCTTTCATGCCAAGTTTTGATAGAAACTGTCAGCAGACACTTGTCAGGCTTCTCTTGATGAAACATCATTTTAAACAAATTACCATTTCTTTTGGCAATCGTTACAGTCTCACAATTATTTAAAAGCTGATTGATTTGTATCAGCATACTGCATATGCATATATAGCCTTTGTCTGGCATTTGTGTTAGTGAGAAAAGATTAAAAGTCATCTTTGGCACATGTAAGACATTTTTCAAAACAATTGCATACTAAACATTACCATTAAATGCTTGTAGTTCTATGTCACCTGTTCCTGTTCCTTCCAGTTTTGTAGCATCACCAATTATTACCATTGTAGGTTAGGTTCAATATAATTTACTATCCAGTCCCTTCGAGATGACATATGCTGAGTTGCGGCACAATCCTGATACCATGACATTGAAATCATTATTGACATATCACATACATTTGCAGTTGACAGACAAAGTGTCATAAATACACGATGATTTAAGCATCTTGCCTCATTCTGCACATGTTTATTACTACTGTCTCCCATTTTTTTTAGATAATCTTTTGCAAACTGTCCTTTCTGATTGCAATTGTTGCAGGCCTAATTATTTTTACAATAGGCTAGATACTTTAAACAGGGTTTATTTCTACAATATTTTTTACATGCCCTTTTTTTCCACACTTAAAACACTCTATAGTTGTATTACCTGAAATATTACGGACTTACTTCAGATTTTCTGGACTTAATGCGATCCTGTTTAGAAAATAAAGCATTTTTGTTAAGGTGAAGGTTTACTTTCATTGTCCTGTCTTGTTCCAATCGGAGATATGCAAACAATGTATTTAAATTTTTGTCTGTTCCGCTAACATCCCAGGCTGTACATAAATGATGCAATTTGTGTGGCAATATTCCCAAAATTCGTGTCATGATCCAGCTTTCTGTGATTTCCTCTCCTTCTGCACTTAAATCTTCGGCATACTGTTGAATATTATACAGTTCTCCATACCTGACTTGCTAGGGTCATATTTAAAAGAAAAAAAATTGTCTTGCAAACCTTCAACTTTAGTTACAGTTAAAGTTACAGTTAAATTGTGGTACTTTGATTGTATTGTGTGGGGATTTTAATATCGATTTTTTAGATTCATTTAATATTAATACACAAATGTTACAATGTTTATTAAGCTCATATGGTCTATGTATGGTGGTCGATAAACCAACACGAATAACTGCCCATTCCTCTACCATTATTGACTATGTGTGCACAAACTTTGAAAAAAATAATGTTCTTTTTGAGGTGATGAATGCAGGTATTTCAGACCACGAAGCCATTTTGTGTAAATTTAAAATAAAAACAACTAAAAATGTGGGAAGGTTTAGAAAAAAGGGACGATTATATACCAAACATAATTATGATAGATTTTCGCAATTATGCAGCGGGAGGGACTGGAGCTATGTCTTGCTTTTGCCTGATCCCGTGGAGGTGTTTCATGCAGAGCTCTACAAGGCCTTTAATAATACTTTTCCTGTTAAAACGCTAGTTAAAAAAATCAAGAAACCATGGGTTACAAAGGGCATTCGAACCTCTTCTAAAAATATGCGTTCCCTTCACCACATTAGAAAGTTTTATTTTCATAATCACTTTTTTACTTCATATTTTAATAAATATAGAAAAGTTTATAGAAGTATTATTGGCCTTGCTAAATCTTCATACTACAGAGATAGGATTGGAAATTCCAAAAATGTACAGCGAGAATCTTGGAAGATTGTAAATGAACTAAGGGGAAAAAACAAGGTACCAAAAGTCATAAATACAAAATTATCAAGCAATGAATTAAATAAATTTTACTGCTCTATTGCATACAATCTGTCCAGCAAAATCAATGCAACTTTAGACTATAAACATTTTTTTGAATATACTAGTGTAACAGATTCTTTTTTCCTTGCTCCAACAGACATTTACGAGTTGAAGAGTATTTTTGCAGAGATTGGAAATAATAAAGCAGCAGGATGGGATGAGATTTCAATTAGATTATTTCTAAGGTTACCTGAGTCAGTTTTACAAGTTTTGGTGGAAGTTATAAATGAAC
Organism: Kuschelorhynchus macadamiae; assembly: GCA_030620095.1. Classification (NCBI taxonomy): domain Eukaryota; kingdom Metazoa; phylum Arthropoda; class Insecta; order Coleoptera; family Curculionidae; genus Kuschelorhynchus; species Kuschelorhynchus macadamiae. Next base: position 224,129 of record JAUTXW010001294.1, read on the forward strand.
CCTTTTGCTCTGGAACTTTTCCTTCCTGCTTAAAAATTGCTAAAATTTTGCCATTTTTCAAGGGTGGTGATGCAGAGAGCCCCTCAAATTACAGACCAGTAGCATTGCTCCCTACTCTGTCTAAAATTATCGAAAAAATTGTTAAGAAAAGGGTAATTTCATTCCTCGCCAGACATAACATTCTTAGTTCGGAACAGTTTGGCTTCCAATCTGCTAAGGGTACATCTGACGCAGTTTTTGCTTTTTTGGAGACATTATATTTGGGACTGAATGATGGTGGGATGGCTGCAGCAGTGTTTTGTGATTTGTCAAAAGCATTTGACTGCGTTAACCACCAGATACTGCTGTGGAAGCTCCAATCTTACGGTTTTAGAGGGACAGCACTTGGTGGTTTGAATCATATCTCTCGGGTAGAGTTCAGAGTGTCTCTTTTAATGGGATGCCATCTGAACGAGGGGAAATGAGTTATGGTGTGCCTCAGGGATCTGTTCTGGGACCAATTTTATTTCTAGTTTATGTAAATGACTTAACAAAATTAAATATTAAAGGAAAATTTACAGTGTTTGCAGATGATGCAACCATTTTATGGCATGATACCAACTCCGCTAGTCTTAATGATACTCTGAATAATGACATAATTCTAGTAAAACAATGGTGTGACGCAAATCAATTAACTCTCAATATTTCGAAGACTAGTATTATGAACTTTAGGTGCAACCTAAATGATGTATATTTAGAAGACATTGTGGTTAGCAATTTATCAGAGAACAGATTCCTGGGTATTTACTTAGTTGGTAAACTTAAATTTGAAACCCACATAAGCCAATTAAATTCTAAGTTAAGCTCAAATTGTTTTGCCCTTCGAATTTTAGCTAGGGAATTAGATCCATCTATAGTGAGAAATAGCTACTTTGCATTAATAGAGTCCCATCTTAGATATGGAGTATGTTTTTGGGGGGTGTGCTCAAGACAACTGTTTAATAGTGTTTTCATTTTACAAAAAAGAGCCATTAGGTATATGTATAAGTTAGGGTTACGGGTTTCGTGTAAACCATTTTTTTTTTAAATAAAATTCTTACCCTACCATCCCTATTCATTCTTGAGTCAGTATGCCTTATTCATAAAAAGTACAAAAATACTATATTTGAAGAAAGAAATTACAGGACTCGACAAACACATAACGTTGCACTACCTATACCATCAACTACTTTGGTAAGGAACTCCACCATCTTTAACAGCAGAAAACTATTTAATCATCTTCCTTTAAATATAAAGATCAATGAGTCAGAAAGAATTTTCAGAAGGGAAGTTAAAAGATTGCTAATTGAGAAAGCATACTATGAGGTATCTGAATTTTTCAATGAGAGATTTTAGTATTTTTATTTGTTTGTTGTTTGTATTGGTGTGTGCTCTCTGCCTCCTCATTTGAAATAGGTCTTAGTAGTATATGTATGTTTTTGTTTGTCTAATTAATTATATGTACTTTTAATCTACTTTAAGATTGTAGTATACTAATTTTTATTGTACACTTTTTATTGAGATAATTTTTTTTCCAGCTTTGTCAATAAGATTTTCTTCGACAATAAAGCTTTTTTGAGTTGAGTTTGAGTTCATCTGTAAAATCTGACATTTTAATCAATTAAAAAAATCATTCCTCTAACCTAAATTTCAGTGGTCCAGTCTTTTTGAATCTCCTGGGTGCCTGGCGACACTCTAGCTGCTTTCGATTTGAGTAGCTGGAGTGGCTTCAGTCACATATAGGTCAGCAGGTCTAATGTAAATTAAGTGTAGTAATGTTAAGTTATTGTTTGTTATCAGTTTATTTGTGAACAAGCCACCAATTTAAATTAAAACTTAGATTTTTCTTTTATCTGTAATTCGTAAATTTATTTTAATTTTAATTTTAATTTTAATTTTAATTTTAATTTTAATTTTAATTTTAATTTTAATTTTAATTTTATTTGATATTTTTAGATTCTAAGAATGTTTTATTATGTAATTTATTGTTCATTTTCTTATGTGTATGTATGTATGCTTTTATGTATTTGTATGTGGTATGTATGTATATTTTATCATTTTAATTAATATAAGTACATTGTACGGTTGGGCATGTCCCGTTGATATTGTTATAAATATATCTAAATTATTAAGCATTTAAAGTGATGTATTACAATTTGCTATTTTCTTGGCAATGTTCCTACTTACTTTTAAACCCATTACAGCTTGAGCCTCAAGATCTTGCTTAAGTTTTTGTGTACTAAAACTTTGCAATTATAAAACTGATTTAGTGATCAACAACAATCAACTATCTAGATGTAAAAAAGGAAAATACCCACAAACTTTTTATCCTAATCTGTAAAATGATAGATATTTCAGAACTAATTTATTCCAATATATTTTTTGTTCTGAATGGTTTTTGTGATTTAATAAACTGCTGAGGGAATTCCCTTTTTTTCTTGTTTTGTTATTGTTGTTAGTGGGTCAACATTTCAATGAGCTTTTGAATGATAGTGAGCAGGGCCGGACTGGCGCATTTTTAGGCATTTTACTATTTAAAGACAATAATAGGAAAGTATCAGTGTTATACAAGAAATTTGTAAAGTGTAATTATAAAATTTTTGTCTGTGTCTAATTTTATACAGAATATAATTGGAAATGTCTTTACAAAATTGTTCAGGGTGTTATAAACAATGTATTTTTAAAGCCAGACCAAAGAGAGCAAGGTGAAGGATGTATTGATGGAGAAGGAAAAGGCGGAATTAGAGGAAAAAATAGAAAGTTTAACTAGCAAGATGAATAGGCTGGAAACAGAAAATACATCAAAGGATAAGTATATAAAACGATTGAAGAGAAATACAAAGAATTTCCAGGATGAGGTTTTTACGGCTGAGAAAGACTTTAAAAGCAGTTGGAAGATCAAAAGCAACAGATAATTAAACTAAATAAGTATAATACAGACCTAAAAACAAATAACAAAAAGCTTAAAAAGGACCTATTGGAGCTGAGTGAAATAAAACAAAACAAAATAAAAACATGATTCACTCTATTAACTATACATCTAGGGAGGCCAGTCTTAAATAGGCTTATTTATCACTAAAACAATTTACTGTCGTTGCATATTTCAAAGTCTAATGATATGCATTTTATGCCTCTAAATATGCTCCGAGAGGGTGGAATGCTGCATTATTCTGATGAGTATGAGATATCAAGCATTATTTCCACTATAGTGAGCGACCGTGACAGGACCTCAACACTGACTGCGGTGGAACCCCAGTCTCAAACCAAAGCAATGACGGGGACATGTACCATAACAATGGTGAAATCACAAACAGGTTTGACGCCGACAGGTCTGCGCATTTTCAGTAAGCACCGACCATATCACACCTCGAGATAATGTTAATATTTTTCTTTATTATCAAAATGTCAGGGGACTTAGGACGTAAAGTGACGAGCTATTAATGAGCTCCCTGTCTTGTAATTATGACCTCATTGCGTGGACTGAGACATGGCTAAATAAAGACTTTTTGGACTCTGAGTTTTTTTCTATTCGGTACACAGTTTTTCGGCGAGACAGATGCTACGATGTATTGAATTGTCAACGCGGTGGAGGTGTATTGGTGGCAGTTTGGAATACGCTCACTTCCTCTGTGATTCCTACCGATGTAGTTTTTGGTTATGATGTTGTATGGATGCGTTTGCAATGGAATAGATTGAACCTTGTTGTGTGCTGTGTTTATTTCCCCACTTCCTCCAATCTAGAAGCATACCAAACATTTTGTGATACCACTGAAAATCTTTGAAATAGATATGACACATCTAAGTTTATTACATGCGGTCACTTCAAAGTCAAAAAAGCTTTATCATAAAAATGACATCATTTTTATTGACAAATCATAACTAAATAATGACATGACTTAAACCACTAAGGTATTTCCACGAAAATAATTTAATTTTAACTGAACTAGGTAAAAGTATAACTTTTTATATATTAAATAATCACAAACCTTTTTACATCAAAAAAATCAAAAAGTTTCCAATATATTAATATTTTCCAGTCCCAATTTTTTTTCTTCAAAATAAAATCCTACAGTAAAAGATCATTGTTAGAGTTCCGCGGGTGCCTTTTCGATTCAGACATACACTTTTAGGAGAAATAAAACAAAAATACTCACAATTCAAAAACATGTTGAAAAATGGCAAAAAACAAAAAAGTATCTTGCAACATCCGCAATTGTTGATAGTTTATATACACTTATTTGACAACGAAAGTACTAAAATAATAAAATGGTGATAAGATTAAAATTTTCTAAATTCTGTACAATAGTAAAAAAAGCATAATTACAAAATTGCAAAAAAAAACGACGAAACAATAATACAAAATAAATCCAGATACAGACAACAAGGCGCAGGGACAGATTGGTATTAATTCTAAGTACAACACAACACCATTAACCGGGTTATCATTATAAAAGTTGGTCTAAATAAATGATAAAATGGACTTTAGATTGAAATTTCTAAATTATGTACATCGAGAAATAAAAAACTTAGAGACCATAAAAATTGTAAAAAATGAAAAAACAATAATACAAAATATAAAATAAATCTAGGAACAGACAACAAGGCGCAGATACAAATTCAGTTTTAATTCTAATTACAAAACATTACTCAACCTGGTTATCATTATAAAACTCTTCTAACGTGTAATAGGCCTTCGCGACTAGCACTCTGTGTACTCCCCTTTTAAACAACTTATCCGACTGGATTCTGAAACTGAAGCTCTGGTACTTGTTGATTTTTAAAGTATTTCTCCAAGCTATTTAATTAGACGAATCTGAAATTAAATTGTGGCGACATCGGCAAATTAGTGTATGAAGGGCGTAACTAAATTCACCTTCAATCATGTCTTTAAAATTTGTGTTAATAAAAGAAGAAGTTTACAGTTTGTGTTCAGTGTAAGCGAAATATAACTAAACTGCATTACAAAAATTCAATGTGCTGGGAACTGTGGGGAGTGGTTCCATAACTGTTCAGGAATCGATAGTGAAGAGTTCTCTGCATATGAGAACTACAAAACGGCTCAAAAATGGGCTTGCGTAAAGTGCTCAGTTGCTTATGTTGAGGCAGCTGAAAATCACCAATTGGCTCTTGATGATAGAAGGGGAAGTATTCATTGTCACAATTGAGGATGATCCGTCTACTTTCGACGATCTTTTCGATGTTCCACCTCCAACCAATGTAGATATAATAAAATCTATGAAAAAAATGTTTGAAACATTGAGGTAGTCTGTCTCTTTTATCGGATCTATGATGGAGGAGATAAGAGAGCAACACTACAGTCTCTGATGAAAATAAAATACTACGAAGAGAACAGAACCACCTAAAAAAAATAGAATAGCAGAGCTAGAAAAGGAGGTTACTCATATAACGCAACCCAGCAGAGACACAGCTAGTGAGAAAAAGAAAAATGTTGTAATTGTAGGATTGAAGGGTGAAGAAAATTCCAAGGAAGATGTTATAAAAATTTTCAGTGCAATAAATATTGCAGTACCCGAAGAAAAATACAATGTAAGAGTCTTACCCAGCAAAAAATTAGTAAAGCCTGTGTTTGTATCTTTTTACAATGAAGAAGTCAGGAACGAGATTCTAAAGCAGCGAAAATCAGTCTTGCTTAACACTGAAATGTGCAATATTCCGAGCAACACAGTACGAAAAATATATATTAACCCGGACCTGCCGAAGCATACTCGTGATCTTTTTCTCAAGGCAAAAGAATTGAAATTGTGCGGTTTTCAATATGTATGGTGCAAAAATGAGAATATCTTGGTTAGAAAGTGATGGGGACCCCGTTATCAGAATCATCACTCCAGCACAAGTTGAAAGTATAAAAACTGAATAGGTACTGAACATATTTCTCGGACCATGTTTGCCGTTTTTTGTCTTTTTTGTTGTGGTCTTGCATTTATATTTATATATTAAACATTTAGGTCAATGAACCGAAAAAATAAACAAACCAATAAAAATGTAAATATAGGTCATATTAATATTAGGTCTATTGTTCCTAAGATAAATTTTGATATTTTTGCTATTTCAGAGACTTGGCTAACACATTTAACGGATGACGAGATGGTAAGCATTGACGGCTTTAAATTAATTATATAATATATATATATATATATATATATATATATATATATATATATATATATATATATATATATATATATATATATATATATATATATATATATATATATATATATATATATATATATATATATATATATATATATATATATATATATATATATATATATATATATATATATATATATATATATATAAATATATATATATATATATATATATATATATATATATATATATATATATATATATATATATATATATATATATATATATATATATATATATATATATATATATATATATATATATATATATATATATATATATATATATATATATATATATATATATATATATATATATATATATATATATATATATATATATATATATATATATATGTACCAGGTTTTACAACTATTAACGAGTTTTTAGACGAATTTGAACAAAACATTTCTAGTTTTTTATTGATTTGCCAAAATCTAGTTTGCTTGGGAGACTTTAACATTGATGTATTTAAAAAAAAAAAAAAAAGTAGATAATTTTCCCTCATACAGCAGTAGTGAAAATCGCTCCGTGAAATCCTAATTCATCGCAAAAATCAACATACTTTTTAAATAATAAACGAAATATTATTGACAATTGGACCTTTCATCACACCTGGAGAGGAATATTTTGCAGAATGGTGACTTTGAAATCGCGAAAATTAAACTCGAACATATAACGTCTGGGCTGTGAAAAGGAAAAACAAAACAATAAGGTTATCTTTGGTATAGTGTGTTTATTACGCGAAATAAAACAATTAATTGTGTTACTCAGTGCTTGTAATTGAGGTTTTTTTGCTTGAATTTCTATTTTCCTCAAAAATTACTCAAACGCATTGCAATAGGCAATAACAGCATTGCTCCAAAAGAAATACATCATGGATGGCAATGAAGTAAAATGTTTTAAATGCTTACAAGAAATTACTGATAAAGAGTGCTATGAATGTGATAGTTGTCAAGGGAAAATCCACAAACAATGTATGACTCTAAGCTCTTCTGAAATGCGAGTTATCCCATTGCAAAAACGAATACTACTGTTTATTTACAAAACATGTAAACAATTATTAACAAGAATGCCATACATAATCAAAACATTAGAAACAGTGAAAGAGGAGTGTAAGGATCTCAAAACAAAAATAAAACAGAAATGGAAATTCTGAAAAAAAGCGTGTTCAATTCTACATTGAAAACTACTGATTTAAGAAACAAAAATTCAAAAATGGAACCTACACTAAGCTGTGCTTCCCAAGTTCTACTTCCTACTTACGCAAATGCACTGGAATGTAATCATAAGAATTTATTTTTATTTTTATTTTTTTTTATTAATAGACGGGATCAACCCCATTACAAAAAAAAAATACAATTTTAGATAAACTAAACTAGTAATACCTAACCAACAACTGTCTTAAAATAAGTAAGGTATTTATAACAGCATCAAATAAACAGTATTTAAGCACCTACATTAACATAAAAACTAGACCAATTACATATTATACAAAATTATCAGATAATTTCCCTGATAAGATTTTTAAAGTGAGATAAGGGAATGCCCAAAATTTCGATATCTTTAGAATTTATTAGATTTAGTGTTCTCTCGACAGGCGAATGCATAGCATAGTTGGTGCCATGATGAGGCAAAGAAAACAGTCGGTTAACCCTCAGATTACGCGATGAAACACTGAATGAAATCCTACCAATAAGTTCAGGACAAATTATGTGCCCATTTAAAAGTTTAAACACAAACAATAAATCACTCTGTGTCCGCCTATCACGCAAACTTTTAATATTTAATACATTCATTGCATCATCATATACATGATCATCAGGAATTCCCATATTAAGTTTATACAGACAAAATCGAATGAATTTATTCTGTATTCTTTCCAGAGCCAGAGACTTGTTCATGTAATAGGGAGACCAGATTATTGATCCATAGTCCAATAAAGAGACAACCAGTGACATGTTTAACCTTTTACAGGTTTCTAAAGATAGCTCCTTACAATTACGCAGACCAAAGCCAAGGACTCTAGAAGATTTGAGTACGATAGTATTAATTTGGTAATCAAAACTCAATTGCTCATCAAAGTAAATACCCAAATCTTTTATAACTTCAGTGTACTCAAGGTCAATGTTTTCTATACTGTAAGACGAATCTAGTTTTTTTATTTCTTTTGTAAAAACTAATGAAGTTACATTTTCCCACATTTAAGGATAATCCATTACTAACACACCACTCATTCATCCTATTCAGGTCTTCCTGCAATAGAATCATATCTTCTTTTGAACTAATTTCCCTGTAAAATTTTAAATCGTCTGCGAATAACAAGAATTTACTGTTTTTAAAACACATTTTAATGTCATTTATAAAAATACTAAATAGTAAAGGTGAACAATGACCTCCCTGAGGTACACCAGAGGGAACACTAATACTCCTTGACCTTGAACTACCTAGACACACCTGCTGAGTTCTTCCAGACAGGAAACTAGCAAACCAAGACACCACAGAATCAGAGAAGCCAAAGAGCCCCAATTTCCTTACCAAAATACTCAGGATGACCCTGTCAAATGCCTTGGAGAAGTCCGTGTACACAACATCCACCTGTTGACCTCTCTCCATAGCATTCAACAGATCAGTCTGGAACACTAACAAGTTGGTCACAGTAGACTTACCAAGACTAAAACCATGCTGTTTACTTATTAACAATTCCTTACTATAAAAATAGATATGGTCATAAATAATGCTGTCTAAAAGTTTTGGAATTGCAGACTGTATACACACGCTCCTATAATTAGATATTATATTATTGTCCCCTGATTTAAATATAGGTAACACAAAGCTATGTTTCCATTGCGTCGGAAATATTGATAAATCCAAGGATCTCTTGAACAAAATAAAAAGAGGGTAGGTAAGTGTACACACACAGTTCTTCAAAAAATAGTTGGGTACACCATCAGGACCTGAACTAACCTTGGGTGGCAGTCGGGAGATTTTATCAAAAACCAGAATGGAAACAAAGTCGTGAAAAACGTCCCGAGTCTTATCATAAAACCAAAATTAAAACAACATTCTGGAAAAACACAGGAAGACTTGCACAAAACCATAAGCTGGGATTTGAAGATTGGTGTTAAAAATACACGAGCTACTAAAAATGGTAGTGTGGTTATTAAATGCCAGACCAAAGAAGATATAGTTAAACTACAAAGGGAAGCTGAAAGAACTTTAAGTACTGATTACGAGGTGCATGTGACTGAGCTGAGAAAGCGTCGAGTAAAGATTGTTGGTTGCAATACCATTATGTCGGAAAGACAAATTGAAATGGAACTAAGGGAACAGAATAGAGTTATAGATGATAATGATGAATTTAGTGTCACGTACATAAGAAAACATAAAAACAGTGAATTAAGGACAATTTACGTGGAATGTTCACCAGTGCTCTTTCACAAATTTGCAAAAGGTTTATTTGCACTGGCAACGTTGTGTGGTCTATGAGGATATTAGTGTACCCAGATTTTATAAATGTCAAAACTATTTTCATAGAAGTGATCAGTGTACTAACAGAACAGTGTGTGTTTACTGCATGGGGGACCATGACTTTCATAATTGTACCAAATCTTTTAAAAAATGTGCAAACTGTGTAGAGGCAAATGATAAATTTAAAACAAAGTATGATACTTGTCATGACGCTAGTAGTATAGAGTGTCCATCTCACAAATACCTGATAAAAGTACTTAGAGGTAAAATTGACTATGGCCAATAGTAATAATAGTTATCCATTAGATGAGACTTTAAACAATTTAGAAGTCCTTTATGTTAATATTATACTTACAAACAACATTCTTAATAGGGTTGCTATTGGAACACAAATTGTATTTGATGAAAGGCTTTTAAATTTAATTAATATAAACATTAGTATTAGAAATTGTCTTGTTAATATTATTCTCGTACAAACATTTGTTAGCTTCAGGGGGGATTATGGTATGTTAATTTTTGACCCCCTAGATCCGTGCCAATTTCTTCATAGAGATATCCATGCTCTTGAGACTTTATTGATTTCTGAAATTTCACATCGTTAGAGGAAAAAGTGCTGGAAGACATGGAGTTGATTGGTACGGATCAGCAAGATACACTTGTAGATGACATACTTTTGCAAATACATCTGTTAGGGGATGGTAAAATATTGAACTTGCTACATCTTAATATTCGAAGCATTAAAAAAAACTTTGATCAATTTCTATTACTTTACGAACAATTTAATCTTTACTCTTGTGACATTATTGTTTTGAGCGAATGTTTTCAGTTGTCTGATGTGAGTTTTCAGATCCCAGGTTATGAAACATACTACAACGAGGGAAATTACAGCAGAAACGATGGGGTAATTTATTAAGTCAGAAATCAATGCTGAGGTGAAACATATAAAATTTAACTTATCAAAAGCAAATATCAGTAGAATAGTCTTAACCTTCCAAGACCTTACTTTGGGCATCACAGCCATATACAAACACCCACCTATCATAGAACATCTATTTATTGAAGATCTCCAAATCTATTTTGAACAAAATATCTGTCACTCTATTGAAATTTACACAGGGGATATTAACATAAACATTACTGATAGAGAAAGTAACATAGTTAATTAATATTTGTCTGTAATGGGGCAACAGGGTTTTCTTTCCTATATTAACTCTCCCACTAGAATAACTAACAATATGTCCTCATGCATAGACCACATATTCATAAGGCAAAAACTAAGAAGTCAAAATCTAATTTTTAAATCATTTAGATTGCAAAGTGATACCACTGATCACCTACCAATAATGTTATCCATACATAACAATAAAATAAAAACAGATAAAATAATAAAACCATCCCAAAACACCTATAGTGTGTTTAATGAAAGGCTGTTTAAAGAGAAAACTGCAACCCAGAACTGGGAAGAAGTCTTAAACTCTGATGACTCAGATGAGGCCACGGACATGTTTATTAATATATTTACAAAAATAAAAAAAGAAACGATAACTATATGTAAATAAAAAAATAGACCTAATAAAAAAATTAAAGGTTGGATAACAGAAGGATTAATAAACTCAATAAAATATCTAGACAAATTAAAGAAAAATCTCTTAAGAAAATTCTCACCAGCATTGGAAATTGAATATAAGCATTATAGAAATCATTTGAATAAATTATTAAAAATACAAAAATTTAATTACTATAGGACACAAATTGAAAACCACAAAAACAACCTTAAAAATATGTACAAAATTATAAAAGATGCTACTAATGTAGGTAACAAAAAACAAAAAGAGTGTCTTACCCTTAATAATGATAACAACACACCTTTTAATGATAACATTCAAATGGCCAACCATTGCAATGAATATTTTACTAATATTGGTATTGAAATGGCAAAGAACATTAATACTTCTGTCATTACCACTAAAATTAAAAACAATAATGCCTCTATGTTTTCGACCCCTGTATCTGAGCAGGAAATAATAACACAAATCGCCTCTCTTAAAAATGATAGTGCTCCGGGAATGGATGATATCACATCAAAACGTATTAAATTTGTTCATTTGGATATAATGTTATCCATATCTCATATAATAAATCTTATTTTTAAAAGTGGAATTGTACCCAAGCATTTTAAACAGTCAGTTATTGTACCTATACATAAGTCAGGTTCAAAGAAAAAAATTGAAAATTTTCGCCCAATTAGTTTAATCAACAATTTTGCTAAAATATTTGAAAAATGTCTCAAGGATAGGTTAACCAAATTTTATAATGCGTTTAATACATTGTCAAAAAATCAGTTTGGTTTTAGGGAAAGACTTGGTACAACTGAGGCTATATACTGTTTGACATCTGAAGTTATTAAAAATCTAAATAACAATTGAAAATGTCTTGCTGTCTTTATTGATCTCTCGAAGGCATTTGACACTGTTCCACACAACCTACTTATCAGCACTTTAATGCAGTATGGAGTTAGGGGAATGGTGTTGAAGGTCTTCGAGAGCTACCTGACAGATCGGGAGCAGTGTGTCAGAGTAAATGGTGAGCTCAGTACAGTCTTGAAAATCCAGATCGGTGTCCCGCAAGGGAAAATTTTAGGCCTAATTCTTTTTATTAGCTACATAAACTCGTTATTGGACTTAAGCACTAATGGCACAATCATATCATATGCAGATGATACTGCAATTCTTTTCTCTGGTAATACCTGGAACGAAACTAAAACCAAAACTGAAACAGGATTTAAAGAAGTTAAAAACTGGCTGGATGCACGAGGGCTGTCACTCAATATCAGTAAAACAAATTACATACCTTTCTCCATAACGTCAGTGAATAGGCCAACTTTTAATAAGATAACTTATGACAATAATGCTGTTTTTGAAATCCAGGCAGTAACAAAAACAAAAAAAATATCTCGGAATATTTATTGACCAACACCTCAGATGGACAGATCACGTAGAATATCTCACAAATAAAATTCGCAAATTAATATACAAATTCTATATTTTGAGGGAATTCCTTAACACCAAATTATTGACACAAATATACAAATCTTTAATTGAATCCTTAGGTATGGACTTGTAATATGGGGAGGGGCATACAAATCTAATCTGCTTCCAATAAACATAGTGCAGAATTATATTTTAAGAATAATTTATAAGAGAAACAGACTTTTTCCTACAAACAGATTGTATAATCAGGAAATTAACAATTTGAACTCTATACAATTAGCCTGCCAACAACCTTTTTTGTGGCAATATGTTTTCTCTATTGGGTTTTATAGGCTTAGTTATACTTGGTTGATTGATCATTATCATGATTTTTTTGATTTTCTTAAATGTTTATTCTTTTAAAACTTCATATTATTTATAGTCAACACATGGAGTACATACAGATGTCATTTATACATCTAGGTACTGTCTCAAAATAACAGTCATAAAATTATGGGAATTATTGTAGAATTGTATTTATACTATGAAATGTATATGTATTTTGAAATAAATATCATTTGAAATTTGAAATTTAAACTTGATTGTTTGCATAGTCAAGAATTGTTAGATACATATAATTTAAGTCAAGTTATTAATGAACCAACTAGACGTGGTAATAGGAGTGGGTCGCTTAAAGATCTTATCCTTTGTTTGAACTCTGATCTTCTGATAAGCAGCGCAGTTGATCCTTCACTTGACTTGTCTCTTTCTCATTAAGTGTGAGTTACGAATTGAGGTGCTCAAACCTATGCTATATTTTGTAACCTACAGGGATTACCGAAGCTTCGACCAAGCCGTTTTTCACAGGGACCTTCTTGAAGTACCTTTCCATAATATTCTGTACATGCAAAACATTAATGAGAAGCTTGAGACATTTAGTAAATATATACTGCGCTTGTATGACATACATGCATCGTTTAAAAATGCGCGCATAACTAAAAAGCGGGCTCCCTGGATTACCCAAAATATAAAATACTTTATGTGCCTTCGTGATAAGGCCTTGTCTAGGTATAAAAAGCGTAATAGTGATGTAAACTGGGAAAATTACAGACAACTCAGAAATTATGTAACAGCCATTAAATGGGAGAAAAAAATTTACTTAGATAACCATTTTGGCTTAAGCAATACAAAGAATAACTGAAAACTTTTAAGAGAACTTGACGTTTATTCTAGAACACATAAATCCTTGGGAACGTAGAGAGTATTAATCGATTCTACTCCTCCAGATATCCCATCATTAAACTACTATTTACAAAACAAAAAACAGGACGTCGGCGTCTTTGAATTCAGGCTAGCTACGACTGTGGAAGTTTGCACAGCTTTTCTTTCAATCAATTCTGAGGCAATTGGCACAGATGGGATCGGACTGTTTATGATCTCATGGCCTCATATTGTCCCTTTTGTTGTACGTATAATTAACTTCTTTATGGAAACCCGTCAATTCCCTGAACTTTGGAAACACTCTTAATTCCAATTCCAAAAGTGCCCTCCCCTAGCGAACTGAAAGACCTTAGACCTATCAGTATCTTGCCCACCCTATCAAAACTCCTGGAGAGGATTATGGAGAGACAGATTCGTGTGCATGCCAAGACTTATAAGCTGCTACCATCTGTTCAATCTGGTATTCGTAAAAATAACAGCTATGCTATAGCGCTTTTAAAGGTTACTGATGACATATAGAGGCTGCTGACCGAGGCGAGCTCACTGCTCTCATCCTTCTGTACTACTCGAAAGCCTTTGATAAGCTAGATCATCAACTACTTTTGGCTATTTTGAATTATTTAGGCTTTGGGGAGGACGCGCGGCAGCTCATTTACAGCTATCTCACTTGTAGAACACAATCTGTAAAAGTTCATGTGAACAAATCGGAGCCTTTGAATGTCACATGTGGCGTTCTAAAAGGATCAATCCTTGGTCCGTTGTTTTTTACTTTATATACATCCCAGCTAACGTCTTACCTAAAACATTTTTCGGTGCACCTATATGTAGACGACACCCAAGTCTATATGTCATTTCGACCAGAACATATCCTGGAGGCCAATAATAGACTAAGTATCACCACCTACTACCAGTTAGTATAAATAATGGGGACTTTCAATGGATGTTCGTTTTAGATTTACGGAACATATTAAAAATTGTATTAAAAAAGCATTTTTAAATCTGAAGCTTATTTTTAATCAGAGAGATCTTTTGAATGAAAACCTTAAAAAAGTATTATGTGATTGTTTGGTATTATCTCAATTTACATTTTGTGATACAATTTATGGCCCCTGCTTGCTAGAGAAGGATGTTAGATGAATACAGTACATACAGAATTGTTGTATGCGTCTAATAGGTGGTATCAGAAAGTATGAAACAGGAGTAAGTGCTAAATTAAGAGAAATTCGATGGTTCAATATGCATGAAAGAAGAATGATTCATAGTCTAGTATTATTTCATAAGATAATCTATCATAAATGTCCAGAATATTTATTCCAAAAAATTAATTTTAGATATTATGCTCATGCACTGGGGTTAAGACACAAAAATATTCTACGGCCCCTGTTCACAGAACTTCACTTATGATCATTTAGTTATCAAAATAACTATAAACTACAACAAATTACCTGCTGAATTAAAATATGTACCACCTCAGAAATTCAAACATTTGATACGAAATTTCATTGGAATTTTCACTTAACGCGTCTTTGATGCTTGCCAGGTCGGCGTCTCGTCTATGCTTTTTTATGATGGTCAATATGGGATATTGTGTTAATACTGTTGTTTTCAATATTATAAAACCTAGAACAAACTTATATATTGTTATTAAATTTACTTTATTATTATTAAATTAAATAAATTATAAATAAATAAATACAATTCATGAAAGGTGTACATAGTTTCCATTTGTATCTTTATAGTGCACAATGGTCTTAAAAAGTCTGTGTGTGCACTTTTTAGTTAATTTAATTGTCCTTACAAAATCTTTCCCATCCAATAGAACTCTGACAAAACAGAAAACACAATCCAGAATATCCTGCCATTACAATACAATCCCGGAGATAGACTTAGCAAGATAACAGTGTTAAAATAAAGATGTATTATTTTATCATAGTTTACAATATGTCACTATACTTCAATTCTGTTTAGAAACAACCAAACATTAATTTTATTCTTAACTGCCCTGTATGGCTTAGTTTTATATTCTAAAGGTAACTTATTAAATATTCTTGGTGCAACATACATCAAACTTTTTTTAATACTGTATATTTCTATGTTAGTTTATAAATTAATTTAGTTGCAATTTACAATTTATATGTATTTTTAGGTTAAGGGAGGAAGCATAGCTTCAACTTCGCCGTTTGTGAAGATTTTTATCTTATTACAATAAAGTCATTATTTATTTATTTATTTATTTTTATTTAATTTGCCGTAAGTGGAAGGGAGTTAAATAGCTTTCTACCATTGTAAAGTATTGAATTTATTTTTTATAAGGGTATGGCTCTTTTTTGTAGTAAAAAACCCTATCAAATAAAAATTTGGGACAAGATCACCAGAAGTAGATGCCATATCTCAAGTGAGACTCCACTAGTGAAAAATAAATATTTCTTGTCATCGAGAAATCCAATTCACATGCTACAACTCTCACTGCATAGCAGCCTCTCGAGATCTTTTTATTTAGATAGACAATATGCGTTTCGAATTTTAATTTAGAATCAATAAATAGACCAAGAAATTTATTCTCTTGAAGAGCATCAACGAATTGATTATGCAAAAAGATATTATTAATTTGACATTTGGCAACAATATTAGTTCTTGAGATGTTAAGTGACAAGTAGTTAGCGTCACACCATTTCTTGATGGTAACCAAATCTGCCTTTATAATTTCCTTATGAATCTCACCATTTTTGTGGCGCCAAAGAATGGTGGTTTCATCCGCAAATACGGTGTACTGTAAGTAGTTATTTAAGGAGAGAAGCGCCTCCTCCTCCTCATTATGCATCTACTCCTCCTCCTCCTTGTCATTTTAAAATTATATCTATTCCTCCTCCTCCTCCTTATTATGCATCTACTCCTCCTCCTCCCTGTCATTTTAAAATTAAATCTATTCCTCCTCTTCCACATTATGCATCTACTCCTCCTCCTCCCTGTCATTTTAAAATTATATCTATTCCTCCTCCTCCTCCTCCTCATTATGCATCTACCCTTCCTCCTCATTGTCCATCTACTTCTCCTCCTCTTCCCTAATATTGGAAATTATTGAAACTACTTCGTTAACTTAGCCTCGCCGCAGAATGTTATCCACTCTGTTAAAATAGTAGCCTAGGGGAAACATTAAATATAAAGAATCACCACTTAAGCTCAGTGTTAACATGGCATTTAGTACTGAAAATAACGAATTGACATCAACAATTGATGATCAAAAGTTAATAAGCATCAGATGAGAAGTCGACCATCTTTTTCTTCATTTTATTGCGAACTTTTAGAAGATTATTCAAAGGCAGTATCGTTGTGTGTTAACTATTTAAAAAATTTTCATTTGTTAGAATTTGTGCGTGAACTGATAAAGTTAGGCTTTTATAGTGAGGTCATAAGTTTAAAAAAAATTTGTTCAAAATTCAACAGTCTTGAAGGAAATATCAGCGGCAGAAGCTGAAAGAGATTTTTACTTGTCAATATCTCAAGTAAACCTTCTTGAGTCTAGGAAATTGTGTAATTGTGATGGAAAAACTAGTGACTGAAGTGCTTGAAGAGTTTGTTATGTCAGAAGCTTGCTCAAGATATTTAGCTTTTGCTGGTGACAAAAACGTGAATGCTCAAGATTTAATGAAAAGTCACAAATATTTAGAACATGCTGAATTTTGTAAAAAAATAGTGCGTGTGTAAAAACTTTTTAGAAAACAAAAACAGAAAACAATTTTTTGCTGATATTGACAGTTTAGAAATACAATATAATTTTAAAGTTATGTTATAATAAGTTTAAATAAAACAAAGTACATAAAGCTAATATTATTTTTATTCATTCATAAAAAAATTATCAAACAAGTATAAAACGTTTGAAAGTGCACACATACGTAATGATTTAGAGTGATAAAAACATTTTGGTTTGGATGCCATTAAAACTGGTTGTTCATCTAACTCAATAATTGGCTTTTTAGAATATTTTCTTATACATTCAGCTTTTTCCTCCCCCTTAACGTAAACAAATTCAGATCCGCCGTCAATTCTTTGATTATATTTGAAAATTGATGCAGTGGGGTATGTCCAGAATTCCAGTATATACAATGATAATTTTTCATTAACCAATTAGCTTGCTTATGTTGTTCAGGCGAAAGAAAGTTTAAAGGAAAAGGTTGTTTAAAAATATAGTGACTTATTTTATCTCCATCGTAAGCTGCCAATTCTTTAGGTATAAATTTATTTTTTTCGTCCTTAAAACCTTGAATGTCTAATACTAGCCTCATATTTTTAATTTTGAAAATTTCTTAAAAATAAATGTTTTTTTGGAGTAATCTTCAATATCCTTCTTGAGTTTTCTTAATTTTCTGATAAAAGTTTCTATCTCTCCTACTCGAAGTGACATTATCAGTTAGTCACGTTTTGCGTTGTCAAACGTCTAGTAACAACTGACTCTTTTGTTATTTGCAAGTTATATTTAGGAATTAAATTTAATTTTGAGGTAAAAATCCCGCATGCCTAACAAATTTACAGTTGCTTTACAATTTTAGTAAGTGGATTGTAACTAAAAACTTTATCATGTAGTATTAGACAATATGCTGTTTCTTTTTCTATGTCTTTATTTAGTTCAAATTCTACTCTCATTACAATAGGTCCTGCTTGCAAAGATTCTTTTTGATGAGAACAATTAATGTATGCAATGGGGGCCTTCTCCTTGAATATAAGCGGATCAAATAATGGTTCTTCTGTTTTTCCATAATAAGTATTGCGGAAATATCTAGTATGAGATCGTTATAAGGATACCTTTCAGAATTTAAGAATACTTTGATGTTCCTTAAGTCTATGTCATTAAATTCACTCATATTGCTCTTGTTCTTTTTCCATTTTTCTTATTGAAATGCAAGTATAACATGACGGGGGGTTTCAACTCGGGTTGAGGTTTTAACTGGCCAATTGTGTCTATTAGTTTTTAATAGTTCTGGATACTCAATTAATTCCCAGCTTCTAAACGCTATTATTATATCAGTATTTTTGTCTATAATTTTTGTTAGTGATAGTTCTTGAGGAATTCCTACTGATATATGAGGTATATTCCATGTAAGTTTGTTAAGAGTAATTTTTGGATTTTCCTTGTCATCTGTGGTTGAAATGGCATTGTTATCGGTATTATCCCTAACAAGTAAGAGTCTTGGTTCGAATTTAGTATTACTTCGAAGAATCCCATTAAAGTTTTAAGGGGTATGCAAACATTAAAAAATCCTGTTTTTTCATCGACGATAGATACCGTTGTTGTCGTGGTCGCACCTGTTTGTGACTCGTTTTCATTAAATGAAAGATAACCTTTTAGAGTTGATGTGATACCAACATTTCTAACCAAATCTATAGTAATACCATAATTCCAGTAATTCCATTATTTATTAAACTCAACGTTTTAGAAACTGTTTCGTCCTTTCTAGTTAACTTTCCTTCTATGTAAAGAAAACTCTCACAAGGAAGGGTGTATTTTTCAATTTCATGGACGGGAATTATTATCTCATCATTATTTCCTAATTTGGTGGGTAAATAAGGTTCATAAGAATGAATTTCCGAATGAGTGATGGAATTATCAATTAAAAGCTTTTCTGTAACATTAAGTATATTCATATTAAAAGTTTAAGTCCTAGAGACTCCAGAAACTTTTTATTTGCAGTTGTTAGCTCTTTAACGTTAACACGTCTACTAATGTTTTTCTTGACCAATTTATGCCTATTATATGTTTTTTGAACAATTTTATTTGGAATACTAAAATTTCTGTTGTATAATAGAACCATTTTTAATCTAGTTTTTTAAGGTGCAGTCTAAGTGTAACTGTTTCGTCCCGAAAATTCACTATTTCCCCGTTTTGATCTAATATTCTTACAGTAATTTTGTCTATCATTTTCAAGGTTACAGGAAAATATATAATATTTTGTGGACTTTCAATTATTTAAATCCAGGAGAGACGTTTGGAAAAAATTGATGAATAATATGAACGGGTCTTTCGTACAAGTAGGAACCTTCAGCAATACTGCAGTCGATACATAGTGAATTAACTTTTATAATTTCTCCAGGAACATCTGAATGTTTACTCTTTTCATCACCTCTAATAACCTGATCTTTGGATCCTAAAATTTTGCCTATACTACCCTCTTTAAATGTGATATTTGTAGAAGACTTAATTACCTATTGTAGAGTATTATTATTTGCAAATAAATGAAACGAAATCCCTATTTTATCAAGTTGTTCTATTAAATATTTATTAATATCTTGAATTTCATAGCTTCCGGAAGGGATTTTAATAAAATCGTTACCATCCCCATAGAAAAATTTTTTATTTTTTTCATCAATATTTGGAATAGCATTAAAAGTTTCAAAATGAGTTAAACCTATAACATATACTGAGTCAACATCTAAATAAATTGGACGGTTACAATCCGCATGCAACGTTGCTCCTTGAGCAGAGAGCGCTATTGTGAACAACATTCTAACGTATTGTCTTCTTAAATGATTCTAAGATTATCTATTGTGTGTTTTTATAAAGAAATGTTAAACAAAGTTGACCACAATTTAAAGAATTGTAAGACTGGTAAGAGTTATGATTATATATAATTTTGTTCTTGCTGCCATCGCTAAAACAATAGGTTATAATCTCTTAATTGCCGAAACCGAAATGTGTACCTGCTCCATTACTATTATCTAAATTTATAATACCAATTTCATATTTACTGATAATATTTGGCATATTATTCCGCATAAATACACCACGAAAATTTGGGATTTGTAATTTCTTGATATACTTTCTTAAATCAATGTAAGTTAGTGGTTTGCGAGGCAGCATCTTTAACAGTTTTTTTTTGTTTTAAATATAATCCACACCCTTGTTTATAAGGACGCAAAAATAAACCTTTTCCAATAGATAATTGCTCCATAACTTTATTATGTCTTTTTTGTTCTTTAAGTTTATTTTTAGCGCTCCTCGCCGAATTAACGGCTGAAGTAAGTCCAGCAGCACCACCACTAAGTGCTCCTAAAGCAGATAATCCTGCAAAAAGAGGGATTAATGGTAAAACTCCGCCGGATTTTGAACTTGGGATAATTCGATTTGTGGGATTTTTTACTATTCCTTTATAATTGCTGATTAAAGACAACGCATCTTGAGCTGCAACACGTAAATTTTTATATTTTTTTCCGATTATTCCTTTCTTAGCTTTTTGAACTGCAGACTGAAAAGAAATTTTTTTGATTGAACCTTTTTTTCTTTTTTTTAACTTTATTCATTCACCATTCCCAATCTTGATTTAGCTTTCATAATTCCAGTTATTCCTAAAGCAACAATCTTTTCACCAATTGGTGCCTCAGGTGACTTGAATCTTTCAAATGGCCTTGATGCCAATACCTGATCCGCTTCGTTGCGATGTTTTAAATCAGAAAATGTATAGTAAGCAATATCGTGTTGTTTGCAAGCTTCGTCTAAAGGATTTTTGCTCTTATCTCCTCTAACAAGCCGTTTACCTAGTTTGGTTCCTGGACCACAATAATTGTATGATCGAATGTGTAATTCGAATGGTAACTTGTTAATTAAAGTGTTTAACGAATCACCTCTCGTCATGAGCTTTGACCTCCTAATATGTTTACATCTACTTCGTCTTCCCATTTTATATATAGTGAAGCTTAATTGAGGTTATATATTTAAATGAAAAACCTGAAGATATTTCTCAGATACACATTGATTTTCCTAAAATGTGGTTAGAAAAACGATCTTTCTCGTTGCCAGTCAAAAATCATGATGTCAACTTAAATAATTTTAAAAAGCATGGAAAGTTATTTGGGGGGTGTTCGAAAAGAGCTTTAATTGTAGGATCTTCTGGTTCAGGAAAAACCAATGTGGTTGTTGCTCTTTTAATATCATAAAATGGTTTACGTTTTGAGAATGTATATATTTTTTCAAAATCCTTGTACCAAACGAAATATGAGTTTTTAAGAAACGTAATGGAGACTATTAAAGAAATAGGATATTTTGAGTCGACAAACGAAGAAGACACTGTGTCACCTGCCGAGGTAAAACCCAATTCTGTAATAATTTTTGATGATATTGTTTGCTGTAATCAAAGTATTATGCGAGATTACTTTTCCTTTGGACGACATAAAAACACCGATTGCTTTTATTTGTGTCAAACCTATTCTTCAATTCCAAAACAACTAATTAGAGATAATGCAAATTTATTAATTTTATTTAGACAAGATGATACGAATTTAAAACATGTTTATGATGATCATGTCACCTCAGATATGTCATTCGAAATTTAAAAGAAAATGTGTTTAATGTGTTGGAATTCTAACTATGATTTTTTAGTTATTGATAAGGATTGCTGTTTAAAATCTGGAAGATATCGAAAAGGATTTGATAGTTTTATACATTTTTAAAACATATATAATATCTAACCTTTACAATCGACTTTAGTTTATGACTCGTTATATTTTAGTCAACATGAATGTAAAAGTTGCAAAGGAACTGGTAGAAGCTCGAAAAGCTGTTAAACGAAAATATCAAGCACTAAAATCAGATTTAGCAGAGAGTAAAGTTCGACAAGAAAAAGAAAAAAAACCAATGACTGAACCTTTGCAAGAATTAATTAAAACAATAAAAACCGAACCCTTGGTAAAACGAGAACTTACTTCACCGTCACTTTTTTTAACTCCAGAAACCGGCAAACGTCGTTTTTCAACTACAAAAAAAAGATCAGGAAGAAGACAAACGAATATTTATAATAAATATCTTCCTCATGATTTCTACAAGATGAAGACATTTTACAAAATTATAATGAAGATGTGTTCTTAGATGAACCAACTGGTACTCAACCCAGTCGTCCATTCGAATCATCTTTTATTGAACCCACGGCAGCAGATATAAGACAGGAAATACTTGAATTAACTAAAAGAGGTGACGTTTACGATACGTATCTCGAAGTCTATCACCCACTCGTAAGATCATT
The DNA here is from genome assembly GCA_030620095.1 of Kuschelorhynchus macadamiae. Taxonomy (NCBI): domain Eukaryota; kingdom Metazoa; phylum Arthropoda; class Insecta; order Coleoptera; family Curculionidae; genus Kuschelorhynchus; species Kuschelorhynchus macadamiae. The sequence goes on from JAUTXW010001294.1 coordinate 246,990, forward strand.
TGTTGATGACTCGATTAAGGGTAATCGTGAACTAGATCATACACATGGTTTTGTTCACGACCCTTTACTAGAAAAATGGAAAATTGAAGATTCTACTGTTGAGTTTAAAGATGAAAACTTAAAACTTAAAGATCTAATTTATAAGGGAACTACTGGGTTGTACGAACTACTTTTTTTTAAAGATCCTATAGGTTACAAACCTGATGATGTAGAAAATTATATGGACATATTAAAACGAACAAATGCTTACAAAAGAAATTATGACCCCAAAGAGCAAGTTTAAGGAACCACAGATCCGAAATACATAACATTAGTACACCATATTTAAAAGAAAAAAAAACATTAAACCTACAACCTAACCTAACCTACAGTACTTTAAACAAGTTAAGACCTCCTCAGAGACCACGATCCTCGTCATCAAAAAAGGGTGGAGCAATGTTAAACTTATCTAACAAAAAAATTGACTACATTTATTTCGACAACATTAATGAAATAGTTGAAAGATTGAAACTACTTATCATCGCAAATGGCGGGTCATATAGGTCATTAAAAAGAAATTGTGTCAATTTTAGAAGAACTTAGGGAAGCAAAAGTAATTAAATAAAAACACTGCATTGCAACAAAATATTTATTCCTCGTAGAACTTTCATGCCAATATGTCGATTGACAAATTTGGGTCACATATATTAGATAGAGATAAAAATAAATTAAATATAAATGCTTCTTCTCAAATTTTAAACGTTGTCAACATCGCCAAAACAAATTTGTTTTATAACATTGTTATGCCCTTTATTGGAATCTATGATGCCTCTAAAAGAAGTTATCAACTACTTCAAGATGGAAGATTAATATATAAATTTCCATTTACTTCAGGTGAAATAATCAAAGTTGAGTACCCCAAAGATGCGGTTTTATTAAAAATAAACAATATTCATATTCCATATGGAAAGCGAATATATATCAACCAGAACGATGCAATTAGTTTTCATCCTCAAGATAGTGTGACTATACCAACTTTTTATGGTGAATTAGTAATAAAATGCCCGATAATTATTGAAGCTTAATCATTGTCCAATTTCAGTCATGAGCAATAGAATTAAAGAAGATATTGTTAATGAACATCATAGACCAAACAGAAAAAAATATAAACGAAGAAGGGTTATTGTAAAAGGAATAAATGATCTATGGCAAGGTGATTTAGTTGAAATGTTACCATTAACTTTAACATAAATCACTACAATACTTACTCAAACATGAAAACTAGTGTCGTGAAGAGAGTAAATAGAACCATAAAAACTCTAATGTGGAAAAAGTTTAGTTTACGTGGAAATTATAAATGGGTAGACATTTTACACGAAATTGTAAAAACCTATAATAATACAGTTCATTCCACTACTGGAAAAAAACCATCTGAAATCAATAAAAACAATGAAAAAGAAATTCTGACATCATAATAAATAAGCCACAAAATGGTAAAAATATAGAAAAAGAGAGATACATTAAATAATGAAATTAATTGTCATAAAATCTATTATTTACCTTTTAAACATATAAAATCATTTTATAGCTAATAAATTTCATTAGTACTTTTTAATACGTACACAATAGTAAAAAATAAACAATTTAATGCTTCTGGAAAAATAAGTAATTATTCTTAACACTTTAAATATTGATTGATCAAAAAAAATGTTGAACAAACAAGACAATATACAAAATATCGTTTTATAGGTGCATATTTTGTCATTAGTACATTTAAATACATATTGTTCTTTGTTTTTTCTACTTTTCGAAAACTACAAACATACAGCCAAGTCGCAAGTTTTAAAATATTTATAATGTTCATCAATGGGACATCATATGTCCACTCAAATATTTCTGCACCACAGTAAAAACATCTGCAATTATCATTATATGAAGTGTAGTAAAATCCTGCTCCTGCTAACACTTTAGGTTTCAATTTTCCGTTTTAATTTTTAAATGAGGAAAGTCGTTTTTCATAATTTCTGTAGAAATTGTTGCAAATTTCAGAATCAAAGCTTTCTAAACGCATATTTACTTACAGTACTAAAGCAGTTAAAGAAACAACTGAAAACTGACTACGAGTTCTTCTGATATTTAATATAACCTGTAACCTTGAAAATTAAAAACGGAAGGGAAAATTGAATTTACAAATTTGAAAGGTCTTCATGGTTCATTGACCATTCGTAAAAAGGAATATACTGATGACCCCACGCAAGTGTGTCGAAGCTGTTAGGAATTTTAAATCTTTTATCATCAGAAGAACTTAAGGCCAATTTACTTACTAATTCGGTGTAAATTGTATGTAAACGAGATTTAAATAAATACATTGTACAGAAGGTTTTTGAATTATTTTCATCAACATTTTTGTAATGAACAAAATCTAATTGTTTTTTAATACTACTGGTTTTAATTCCCTTGGCCTTCTTAAGAGTATCACTCTCCGTTTTGACACAATATGCTTTGGCTGAAGTGCCGTAAAAATACTTTATGGGTTCACCAGCATATTCATGTTTAAACTTCCCTACTACAGATTTGGTTATTGGCATTTCATGAATATTATTTGGTTTATAATTTGATGTGTCAAATTTTTCTATATTACGTTTTAAATCTTCATACACATTTTGCGTTTGTATTTCTAGTATGAAAGAGTCTGTGTCAGTGTACAAAAGTTTAACTTTATCTTCATAAAGAGGCTTCAAAAAGTTATATAAAAAACATACATTACAGTTTTTGAAATATCTAAAATTGAAAATCCTACGTAAATTGGCTTATTATATTCTACTAAAACTTTTTGCATTTGGATAGCAACTAAATTCTCAGAAAACACAGTTAAATCTTTAAAATACGGTTTGGCAATTAGATTTTCTTCGCCATCTTTTCTGTGATTTTTTGGCCACTGTGTAACTAACCTTATGTCAATTCTTTTATCGACATTTTCCATAGTTTTTCCATATATACTGTTATTTGCTAATTTATAATTATTTTTATCAAATTCATTTTTAGACTCATTGCGTAGTTTTGTATTCAAGTCAATATTTTAACCATGGTGACTGAGTAAACCCTAAAACTCTATGTACCCTAGTTAATTTCAATCCATGTTCAATACACTGTTTTAAAAGTGTATAATGAATTACATATTTTACTTTAGCATCATGTAAGTCCGTGGGATACTCCAAATCAACTTCAAGCACATAGCCTTTCTAAGAGGAGTCGAAAAGGTTTATAATATCTAAATTGTCTATTTCTGATTTTGAAAGCAATATGAATTTTTTTTGTGGAAGATATTGAGACATTGCGTATCCATAAAGGTTGGTAGCATCGAGATACATAATAAAATTAGAAGGTTTTAAAGGATCGAAATCAGAAAGAAATAAATTATTTGCAACGGCTTTTCTACATGCGCAAGTACTAACACCACCTCGCACACTACTTTTAAAAAAATGTAACATCAGGATCCGTCAGAAGTTCTAATTGAACACCTGTATAGCGTAAACAGGAATCAAAACTCAAACCGGGAAATGTATAATAATGTGCCGGATCTAATTTATAAGTGTTCAAACAAGTTTTTCTAAAATTTTGAAAAATATCTGCTAAAAGTAAAACATCTGATTTTAGATAAATATCAGAATAATCACCTAAGGTGTTACAGTTAAATAATTTCCACACTTTTATTGCCCTTTCATATTCTTCTTTGTTAATATGTTCATTCGTCAAGTCATTATAAAATTCCTCTTGTTTAGGTAATGCGGTTTTATTTAATTTTGTAAGGTCTTTAATGTAACTGTACGAAAATACCCCCTTTAGTCGAACATATTTAAATTTTTCAATATTAGTAAAATATATATGAACTTCTTTACACTGATTATCACTTAGCTTTTCAGATAATTTTGCAAGGGAATAAGGTAAAAATTGAAAAGAATCAATAAATCTTAAATTTATATACTTTCTTTTTTTAATCCCAATTTTCGGTCATAATAATTGTCTACTTCTATGTTTCTGAAAGGAAATATATTTTTCTTTATTTTATGCTGTTACTGACAATTGCTCTTGACTGTGGCATATATTTTTTATAAATAAATGGGAATCGTAATTTTTTAAATTATGAAATATGACTGGAATAAAATGTGGTTGCTTATAATTTAAGTTGCATAAGGAATGTGCAACTCTATATTTTCCGGTTAAATGGCAATGGTCTGCCACTTTTTATTATCATTTTCAAATGGTTTGTTGCAAATGTGACACTCGCTTGAATACTGATAGCTCAATTTTTCTAGTTTAGTTAATTTTTCCATTTTTTTTAAATTTCCTAAATACCTAATATAAGTCATGAACCGAACTCTTTCTAAAAAATTTATGAACACTTGAGCACAATTAGGTCCTCTGTATAATTTTAGCTTTGAAACATTATCATCAAACGAATATTTTAAGTAATATGCAAATGAATAAGGGACATGTGCAAATTTTTTTACAGTGTAGGTTTTATCTAAACCTAACTCTACATTATCGGTGCTATCAACAGGTTTAAGTACACATTCAAAATCGGCATATATGACAAAAGGAACTTCCATTTGATTTTGAATATTTTCAAATTTAAGAATATGTCCCGGTACGTTTTTCCCAAATTTGTCTTCTTTGTAATCTTTTGATGGTAAATTTATTCTTACAAAATCCCAGTCAAAAGTATTATGTCTAGTTAAATATTCTTCTGAATTAAAATACTGAAGACATCCATCACATAGATATTTTTTTCCATTATGTTTTGAAACTTGACTTGATATTAATTTACTTAAATCAGAAATATAACAGTAGTGAAAATTCCCATTATCATCACTAATTAATAATAAATTAATATGGTTTGGTTTTTTAGATTTTGAATAATGTAGTGGACCTATTACTTCATAACTGAACCTAAATTTTTTGCAAAGAATAAATATTAATAGATATATTGTTCTGTCTTTCAAAATTTTCTACGTCCTTTAAAGCTATAGGAATGTCAATGAAGTATCCAAGATTGTTTCGAAGTGCGAATATGATTGGATTTCATATTCCAATCCAGTTGGAGGATACATTGCAGCTGTCACACACGACGCCAAACCATAATGGTCCTGATTTCGAAGGTTAATAATAGCTCGCTTAAACTCGGTTTCTTCCTGTAGTGGAATGTAGGAAGAAGAACGCAGTGGATTATATTTGTTGAAATTCATTTCTAGATGCAAAAGTTTCAAAAGAACCCATCCTGCAACAAAAAAAAATGTATTAGAATATATTAGATTTTTTATGATTTTTAATAAAATATAAAATGGTTTTAAAATATTTAAAAAATTACCGGATCTTTTTCTGCTAAATCATCAGCCTTTCGGTCTATTATTTCACACATTTCGTTGATGTTCGATATAATATCTGAGCTGGTAAAAATAACTTTAAAAGAAGTATTGAATAACTTGATTGCGTGAACTCCGTTACCAGGATTGAAGTAAATGCCAAATAATTCCACATTTAATTTTAAGCATGTATGTGTTTCTTTTTCTATTAAGCTTCTAATTTTGTCTGATATATCATTGAAAAACAGTTGAATGTTTACATATAAGGCTTCTGCTAAAATTCTGTATGATATGATTCTTTTATCAAAAGCAGATTTAATAATTTCTACTCCACTTTCTTCGGCACTGTTATGTTATTCTTATGTGTATTGGTTCCAAGGTGGCTACCCCATAGTGATGTTCTAATAGATTTCTTACAATGTTCACAATATTTGTTGCTTTCTAAAACAAGAGTATTATCTAAATAACTTAACATTATAATAGAAAATCACCCAGTAAACTCGAAATACGTTTTCAGTGCAAAAATAAGTGCTGCAGTGACATAAAAATAAATTTAAAATAGTGAAGTCACTGCTGTCAATATTTCATAGAAAATTTCACGCCTTAAAATGATTCTAAAACTGCAAATCGTAACTTAAATTTACATGTAAAATAGGTGAATTTGCAATCGTAATAGCGTACTTATATTTAACAAAATGAATACCAATAAAATTTCGTCACTTTAACTGAAAACACTCTGTATTAAGTATAGAAAAATTTTACAAGTTGAATATATAAAATAATGTAATAGGTACTATGAGTTTTAAAACAAAGTATTGCTTTGCATTGCCAGACGTAAAAAAAATGTAGAATATACTATAAAAAATAAACTCTTACCTTCTATTCTTTTTCAATCTTTGCTCCGATGAATTTTCCAAAACTTCTAGTTGTTGTTTGCCCCTTGCTGATACTTTTACACACTTATTTTTTATGTGACGAATTAAATTGTCTCTTCTAGTAACAAATTTGTTACAGTTTAAACATTTAAGATTCATTTTGGGCTGAAGTAAAAAAAAAATGTGCCTTAACTACTTCTCTTCTTGGGAAGCAGTCATTAAGTTTCTTACGTACTGAGTTAAAACAAAACTTAAATAGGATTTTAAAGAAGGTTATAGGGGAGAGGGCGCGATAAAAAAAAATGTGTGAATATTTTTTAATCCATAGAATCTGCCCACCCATCAAATATACATTTAATTCTATTCCAAACTTCCTCTTGTTCCTTATCGATGGAATTATTTTTTAATTGGGAGTCAAACAAGTTGTTTAAACAAAAGCCAAAAGATTTTAATTTTGACAAAGTAGTCCGTGATTCCCTACTTTTAGTTTTTTTTTTGAATGCCAAAATGAATTTTTTTGACGCATCGTTTGTCTGTTTGCGTCGAATTTGTCCTATGAAAATAAAATTGCTCAGATGTTTTTGGTTCTGGAGAAAATGGTTCTGGAGAACATAGTTGCAAATTTGTATTTTCATTAGGCGTAAATTCTGCGTGAGAAATATTACTATACTGGGACCCTTGGAGAAAAATTGGACTTCTCTGCCCGCAAGTGATATCACTATCAGAATCAGATAAAACAGAAGTGAAATTCGGAGGTGAAATATTTTTGAAAATGTCATTGCTTCGACTAACTGAGAAATTCGAACCAGAAAGTGATCTATTATCACAGAAAGTGGGTTCATTAGAACAATTGTTGGTAAAAGGTCAACAGAAAATTTGGAATTTGAAACATTTTCAGTAACGTTTAAATATTGCAAATTGTTATCGCAAGGTATGGTATCAATATTAAAATGCAAATATTCTGAATTTGAACTGTCATGATTGTCGGCCGAAAATATACCTAAATAGTCTTTCGATTTTGTTATGTCTTCTAAATTTTGTGAGTGAACCTCTAAAAATTCGTCTTCATTAAATTGTAATATATCTAAATCAGAATTAGTTTCTAAGAGATTCTCAATCGGTTCCCAGTTGCTTAATCCCTCAGTTACTAATTCTGGTTTAAATACAACGCCTGCTAAATTTGAATTAGAATTTTGAGAAGAGATATTGCATGATTTGTTTTTTGAAGATCCTATACCCAAGTAATCTTTAAATTTAGATATGTCTTCTAAAATCTCGTCAGTTGGTTCGTCAATAGGATTAGAATTATTGTCCTCTAAAATATTAATTAGCTCTTGGGTGAGGATAGTATTAGAATTAGTTGTTTGCAAGTTCTCTTCAACAATATTTTTTTTATTTATAGAATTAAGTTGTAAACGAGCATTATTTTCTAACATACCTTGCACCACGTCCCTGAAAGATCGGCTCCTTTGTCTTAAATTATCGCTTGAATTTAGAATTGCAGGAACATACACATTTTACAAAATTTGAACTTTTTTACCCTCCATTATTGTAAATTTGTAAAAATGTAAAAATAATCTTATATGAAACCGAACGGAAAGAACGGGAAATGTTTTAACTCGACAAATACGTGTTACGACTTAAACGAAACTTAAGAACTGCTTAACTAAAAGCATAAGACGGTCGAGTTTATAAAGAGAAATCGAAAGTTTCTAGACTGGTTTATTAAAGGTCAATGCTATGGCCTAGAAGAACTGCTTAACTAAAAGCACAAGACGGTCGAGTTTATAAAGAGAAATCGAAGGTTTCTAGACTGGTTTATTAAAGGTCAATGCTATGGCCTACATGCAACTCTCTAAACATGACCCCGTTCACATGTCCGCTTGCCACCTTAAATAAATGACATTTCTTCAACCAGTGGACCTGAGATTCCTCTTATAAGTCAGGCAAATATAGAGAGAGAGATAATAGAGATAATAGAAAAAATAGTGAAAACGATTTTTTAGAGACAATTAAATTATTACACAAATCATTTTATGGAATCTGCACGTATCTAGTCAACTGTAAGTAATAATATTTTCGTCAAGTTTTCATTATTAATTGACTGCTAAAAAAAAAAAATTACACAAATTTTTTTTATTTGCACATGTAATATTTGTGGCAAATTTTGCTTTGTTTATTTCACATACCTAACATGTTTATTGTATATAGAAACAAAAACATTTACTAGAACTACATATTTAGAAAAATAGGAACAGTCTGTTAAAGTATTAAAATGCTTAAAGACAAGTGAAAAGAGTGAAAAAGAACTATTTTTAGAGACAATAAAATTAGAAGTAGTGTACAAAGATTTATACAAAATTTAAACAAAGTTTAATAAGTTGTAATATTTTGGTTACATTATGTTTTAATTAAGTGCTTAATACAATGCACACGTCGTTTTAGTAAATTTATAGTCTCTTAAAGAAATTCGGAAAAGCAGATTTAAATGATCTAGTAATAGCGCAGTTAAAAATAATAGTGTTTACTAATAGTATTTTATATTCTGGTTTACAACAATATTTCAGCAATTACTACATTACATAACAAGTAAAACATATATTGATTTGTATTTGTATATAGCTTAAAAAATATACGTGTCTTTTTAGTCACCTAATAAGCTCCACACTTATTAACTGGGAGTTGTTTTATTAAAGTGAATGTAATAATGCCATAAAAAGGCTATATAACACTAATTTAGAATTATTTAAAAAATATAACCTTAATAATATCCAAATGTTATAAATTTCGGTTTTTACGAATTTTTACGAATGTCGATATCTGGATTCTGACATAGGTATAAAAATAAATAAAAAACAAACTAACATTCTATATTTTATTTTGTATTAGCTGCAAGTGAATTTAAAGTTGTAGATGTAATGTTACAAGCATATCTTAAATTGTACATCCTATTTTTACAGGCAATATTTTCATCCCCAAATAACTTTATTCTTCAAATATTTACCGTGGAAACGATTGTTGGGAAAATTGTAACCATGGAAAATATCAATCGAATAGAACTATATGGAGATAAAAATTTCAGCCCTTAGTATAATAGTTCCATAAACATATGAATGGTCCAGATTATAGGCAATACTTTTTAATGTTAAAACTAAAAAATAAATTACGTTTTTGGAACTTCGTCAACTTCTATTTGAATTGTATTTACATTACAAAAAACACAAATGTCTGGAAGTATCATCTGATACAATGATTTCGAACAAATTGCACATCTAATATCTAAATCTGAATATCTAACACTTCGTTTATAATGAGTGTTTATATGTTCGTGAGAACCATTTCCAAGAGTCAATTGATGTATGTAATAACAAAAATAATATAATGTATTTTTTTTATGTCTAATACCGTACGAACTATCACATAACTTTGAAAAATACAAAATATTTTATCTATGAAATGTTCACGAAAAATTGGTACTAACGCCTTTTTTGCCGTTGCATTTTCATCAGCTTGGTCAATTTCTAGATCTGAATCACCCGATTCAATGTCATTTGAAATAAAATTATTTACATCTTGAAGCTCCAAACGTTCTCCTTCAGCAAGGTTGTCGTTCACACAGTCATAAATGTTCACCACTTCCAATACTTCATTATAGAGTTAAAATGTTCTTAAAATAAACTTTCACTTCACTAAGATTCAAGTTTTTAAATTTCATAAGGTGGCAATAATGCAAAGGAATGGTTTCAGAATTAAATAACAAAATGATAAAGCAATACTCTTTTCTACACAATGGACACGTTAAAAAACTGTCCACGGTCCACTCGACTAAACAGTTAACGCAAAATTTATGATCACAAGAAATAGGTCTGCATCTTTCTTCATTTTTTAAAGGGATATAGCAAATAGGACACTCATCGGAAATTTCTTCTGTCACTTTATTTTCTTTTTTATTTCTTTTTAATTTTACTTACTTTAAAACTCTTCGAGAGTCCCTTTTTCTTTTAGACATTTGACAAGTTTCAGAAATGTTTGTTACTTTACATTTACAACTTTAAATTGAAGCAGCAAAATCGTATTTACCCCTTTTAAGCTTTAACTTTAAGAGGAGAGTCTCTCGAAGTAATACTATATTATTGGCCATAGCTTAAAGAAATAACCTTCGGCGACAATGCTAAGTTAACGAACTCGATTAAATAGTTTTCAATATCAGAGAGGAGGAGGAATAGATATAATTTTAAAATGACAGGGAGGAGGAGTAGATGCATAATGAGGTACCGTACCTTCCCACAATGTTCAATTTAGGTAGATTATTCACATATAATAAAAAGAGTAATGGCCCCAACACTGACCCCTGTGGAACACCTGCAGTGGCTCTTGAAGGTCTGGATTGTTGGTTGTTTGAAAGAACAGACTGGCAATGCTCAGACAGGTACGGTTGAAACCACCTCAGCGAGATCCCTCTAAAGCTGTAGACTTCAAGCTTGCTCAGCAGTACCCTATACACTGCCGCAGCACATTCTCCATCGTTTAACCCCAGATATAAGTTCTCCAGAAATGCAAAGATGGCAACCCCAGTATTCTTGGATGACTGAAACCCGAACTGAACGTCGCTCAGTATCTCATGCCAGTCCAAGAATGCAGTCATCCGCTTTTTTACCAACTTTTCGATGATTTTAGACATTTTTGGTAACATGGAAATGGGTCTAAAATTGGATGATTCCTCACTATTTCCCCCCTTAAACAGGGGAACTATTGTCGCGATTTTTAAGCATGAAGGAAAGCACCTTGTAAGGAACGATTGGTTAATGGCTTCAGCAAATAAATGCAATGCACGATCAGGAAGCCTAGCAAAAACCCTCACAGAAATGTCGTCATATCCAGAAGCATTTTTGTTCTTTATGGTACCAAAAGCCTCTTTGATTTCATACATATTTGTAGGGTAAAAATAAAATGTTTCCTTTACAGATATGTTATTTACATAGCTTAGAGCACTATTATTTGAAGCAATATGAATCGACAAATTCGAAGCAAGAGAGCAATAAAGAGTTTAGTGTATCTGCATTTAGGTTGTGGTTTTTATCATTTACTCCCTTTCACCACTAATCAAGTTATTGACAATACACCCACTTTCCTTTTGTTTATTATTAGCAAGTGAGATTCGGTTGTAAAAATGATTTTTCTTAGCTGCTTTAATAACTTTCCTATAGAGCATATGGTACTTATTAAAATAGGTTATAAAAACTAAATCATGTGAAAAAAAATTCCTTAGAGTATGTGCAAAGAACGTAAATTCCTCGCTGATACTCGTAAACCTGCAGTAAACCATCGTTTCTTTTTTCTATTTTTTATATACATTAAGGGGAAGCTAGTATTAAATATTCTAACCACAGTTTCATAAAATCTCTTTAAAGGATCTGTGAAACTAAGAATATCACCCGAATTAAAGTCGTTGCACAGTCGCGAAAATCTATTAAAATTTCGAGTAGTCGCGTCTGAGATCTAGGTACCTTTGTTTTAACATTAATACTACATATTAAAGCCTCGTGGTCAGAAAGTCCAGCGCTCCTAACATTACAATCTACAAGGTTCCTATTAAAATTGGAACATAAATAATCCAGAAGGGTAGCCGAGTGCTGCGTAATACGAGTCTACATGCATATAAAAGATTTTGGGGATTCTGTCTTTAATTCAGAACAAGACCTGAATAATAAAATTATTGGCCAAAAAAATGTTATTTCATCCCTAAATGCGGATATCCTTAAACTGATGGACAAAAACAGAGATCTGCTTGACCAGTTACTTGTTTTGGAGGATGAAAATAAACAACTTGCCTCAAAATTGGCTGAATTGAAATTGCTCAAATCTAATATACTCACAAGTATTGACACTTTGACTGCCGACAGGGATGCCCTGACAGCAAATCTGAAGGAAGCCAAAAGTGTAATATACAACCTTAAAGAGTGCAATGACATTCCACCTAGAGTCAACAAAATTGCTAATTCGCATACCCTACACACGGATGCCGGTCCCGCAAGTAAATCTAAATAAGTTTTGGTTGTCGGAGATGTGAATGTGCATGGTTTCGTCAAGTTAATAAAATTGTACTTAAAAAACAAAGTAGATGTTAACTGTCAGTGGTCAAGGAAACAAAACTTTGATGACACTTCCTTACTGTGTGCTGATTTATCAAAAAAGTTTACCAAGGACGATTGCATAATTATGTTCTGGGGTTCCTACAACTCAATAAAGGACGCCCCGCCCAAATTAGATAGTATCAAGACTCTTTTAAAATCCTGTTCCCACACAAATTTATTACTTGTTGAACCTCCACTCTATTTTAATAGGCCAATTTTAGATAACATCATTCAACAACACAACTCGTTGATAATTGACTCACTTAAGAAACTAAAGTCTAACATATACTTCCTTCCTTTATTGTGTATGACCTCTCACGGGTATTTGAGCTACGACGATAAGCATAATCTAGTTCAGCACATTTGTTTTCAAATATATAACTCTGAAGCCACAGGTTCGAATGAGGATATAGAATTAAACTCAAATCCTATTCTAAACAGCTATTATTCAAATCCTCATTCCTCTTTTCTTTAATCGCCGGAGATAATCAACCTAATAATTACTGTTTTAACTTTTACTACCAAAATGTTAGCGGACTCAGAACAAACTGCAGCGAATTACTGACAAGTACCTATTCTTGTGATTATGACCTCATAGTTCTTTCAGAGACGTGGCTAAATGAAAGTTTTTTTCGATTCTGAGTTCTTTGACATGCGGTACACTATTTTCAGACGCGACCGAGGCTACGCAGTTCTTGATTGTCAGCGTGGTGGTGGTGTACTGATAGCTGTTCTCAGTAATTTTCAAACGTGCAAAATTTCGTCTCCTCTGAGCAACTCTTATGAGGACATGGATTCAGTTGTCTACAGAGGATACTCGACTAGCCATTTGCTGTGTTTACATGCCTCCAGCATCATCTTTAGAGGCCTATCAATCATTTTGTAACACATGTGAATCTCTTAGAAACCAATACGATAACCACAAGTTTATCATTTTTGGAGATTTCAACTTGCCATCAGTTGAGTGGATAATCGAAGACGAGACGCTGATTCCACGAGAGCTGAGATCACCTACTGCTGAAACTCTGATTGACTGTATGTTCTTCCTTGAACTGCAACGAATTAACAGTGTGACTAATTACCTGGGTCATACATTGGATCTCGTTTTCATCCGCAACTTTGATGGTCATTCTATTTCGCCTAGCCCCAATGAACTCCTTAGGATTGACAACCATCATCCTGCTATTGAGGGTTCATTCAATCTCCGGTACATACAAGTCCTTAAAAATAACAACACTATAAGCGTTTATCAGTTTCACAAAGTAAACTATGCGGAACTTAATGATTTTTACAGACAAGCTGACTGGTCTTTTCTCACAGCCGATGGCGATCTGGATCGAATTGTTCGCCGTTTTTACGAATTGCTCTATAAAGGCTTTGAGGCTCACGTTCTTATGAGCGCAATCAAGAGTGAGAAGTATCCCAAATGGTTTGATAATCACCTTCGGAAACTTATAGCCGGCAAAAACCGGCTTCACAAAAAGTATAAGAGATCTGGCTTAAATTGTGATTATGAGTATTCCGATGTACGCCGTGAAGTGAAATTTAGAACAGACATGTGTTATCTTATGCATGTGACAAACACTGAGCACTTAATTCCTAGCAACATAAAACATTTCTGGTCATTTGTTAAAAACTTCAAATCCGACTCTTGTCTTTCAAGCAAAATGACCTACAATGGCATGGATATTAATACCATGGATGATATCGAAAACGCGTTTTCTTATCACTTTCAAGCCTGCTATTCTAATTACACTGACGCCGACCTCTCGAACATTCAGCCAGTAGAGTTTGCCACCAACTTATCAATGCATAGTTTTACCATCTCGGAAATAAGCGAAAAGATATCTCAACTCGATGTGTCAAAAAAAGCGGGTCCTGATGGCTTGTCCTCACTTTTCGTTAAAAATTGCTGCCAGTCACTTGCAGGTCCATTATGTAAAGTAGAGAAGTCTGTGTATATGGCGTTGATCGTTGATCACCCCTCTCCAAGGCCCTCGCCAGGTGTTGATCTCCTGGGGCAGAATCCAAATTGCTCATCAATTATAGTTGGATGGATAGTAGGGGAAAGAAAATTACAAACCAGGCTTTCAAAAACTTTTGTTATGACACTCAGTATGGAGATAGGCCTGTAGTTATTTACCAACGTTCTATCCCCAGACTTAAAAATTGGCGTTATGAAACTAAGGTTCCAGAAATCAGGGAAGGTGCCTGAGAGCAGAGACTTAATAAATATGTGGTATAGTGGTCTAGTCAAATTAAAGCAACAATGTTTTAATATGGGGAAGTCATATGCAGGGGTGTTGAAAGCGTCCTGAGAGTAGACTGCCGAGAAGTAGTCCGCGAACATATCAACAATCACCTGGCCTGAAAAACTCTTTCGGTCCTCAAAGGAGAATTTGTTAGGGAGACCGTTGCTTTTCCGCTTTGCATTTACAAATCTCCAAAATTATTTTAGATTGGTGGATAGTGATTCTTTAGCAGAATGTACAAAGTTCAAATAGGATTGTCAAGTCAAAGACCTACACAAAGATCTCAATCTGGAGAATTCGCGGTAATCGTTGGAATCGTTCGTTGATTTAAAACGCTTGTGGGCAACTTTTTTCTGTATGACACAATTCTTCCAATCTGGAATATACCAGGCCGGAAATTTACCATTAGAATACTTTTTTAAATAGATCAATAGCTAAGTATAAAATCTCATACAAAAATATTTAGCATACATTCAAAAGATTTGTTCTCCAGTAAAGAATCCCAGTTAATCTAGTCAAGAAAATGTGTTAATTGCAAATAATCAACAGATTGAAAGTCTCTATAGAAACCCTCAAGCTTCAGTGCATCACCGAGAGTCTGTGTTTTCAAGTTGATGCTCACTTGCAGATTATGGCCTCATCAGATGTTAAAACAGAAATATTGGGGTCTTGACTAAGAACCAGGTACAATATGCTGTTGTTGATTGTTTGAACCTGTATTGAACTGAAGTAGCCGGTACTTGATGGAAATCCAATTTAAAATTTCCACTTAATTTATTTTATTATACAAAAAAACATGACAATTGTTCTGCCAACTCTGTGGCTTCATCAGAAGTTTGAGCTTAAATGACAATGCAACACAAACAATATTATTTAAATACCTGAACTTATTTTTGCAATTACTGTTATTATACATACAAGTGGAGTGTTCTCAAATTTTATTTATTGCTTAATAAAGATTTAACAGTGGGGAACTATTTAGGTCCAATTGATCATTTAATAATATGTTGTTCTCTTTGTGTTTATTTATTTCCAAATCTTCTAGTAATTTAAGTTTTTTACTTTTTTGTTCTACATGTAAAATTTCAAATTTCTCATTAAAAGTTTGGTTTTCCTGAATTAGATGTTTAGAATAATTGAAATTATCTTTTTGATTTCTGTAACTTGATTTATGTTCTTTAATTTTTTTTTTAAATGTTCTTCCTGTTTGTCCTATATAGAATTTTGAACAAGTTCTACAATTTAACTTGTAAACCCCCAATTTGTTCTCTTTTTTGGTCTTTGTCTTATTGTTTTTATTATATCTACCAAGGGTGTTGCTGGTCGTAAAAGCAACCTTCGCACCTTTATTTTTAAAAAACTTTGTAACCTTTGAAGTTATTCTTCCTGTGTAAGTGAAAGTCTGAAATTTATTATTTTCTTTGAAGTTATTAGATGGATAAACTAGCTTTAATGCTTTTTTATATTGTTTATCTTTTACTATTTTATTTATGAGATTTTCATTATAACCATTATTAATTGCTATTTGTTTTATTATATTTAATTCTTTAGTAAAACTTTCATTGCTTAGCGCTATGTTGATCAATCTATGGACAAAACTATTATATGCTGATATTTTATGTGCGAAAGGATGAGTGGATGTATTATGTATTGTAATGTCTGTATGAGATGGCTTATGAGAAATTTGAAAATCGTGTTTATTGTTTTTGATAGTAATTGTTAAGTCTAAGAAATTAATTGCTTTATTATTTTCTAATTCAACTGTTGAATTAGCACGAAAAACCAAAACGTTTCAACACTAAGAAAACAAACAAACATGGACGAAGTTTCATGACAATTACGTATGTAGGGATACTTTTCAAGTAGTGAATTATACCTTTATCTATTCGTATAATGACTTCTAGGGCCTTATTCATAATTTCTACAAATAGATCGATATTTTTAGATTCCGTTGATCTATAAACACGAACGACCACCAAATTTAGAGATTTTATAAAATAAGCCGATAATTCACATTTCTTCATTTCAGACAGTTGCACTATGTTATTAAGATTCACTGACTTTAAAGTTGGGTGCACAAAGATACATGATCCACCATTTTCAATTCCCTTTCTACAAAAATAACTAGACAATGTAAAGCCCCTAAACTAATACATTTTAAATGTCTTTATTGAGTTAATGGTCATTTAGACAAACAATTTTTATTTTTGGGTTTTGTTTCAAGAAGCACTCTAATTCTAAAGTGTTACTATACGATTTGAAATAAAGATTATTATTATTATTATTATTATTATTATTATTATTATTAGATAGATATTGTATATTTATATGCAAAATAGAAATGACCGCCCTTGTAGTTTCAGTTAAAATCTCCTCTGTGTCGGTCTTCCCCGCTGAAAATTTCTCCTCATTCCGCCCATGTCAAGTCCCTTATTCCATCTAAATCTAAATGGCCTAACTATGACTGATTCGGGCCAGATCTCACTGCTCAAGATATAGTTAGATTCATCTGGCTTTACTGATATTTTACATGAAGCAGCATGTCCATGTGTTATTTTCTCACACTCCACTGCATTAACTTTGTTAGCCTTGAGATGGTTAAGCAATGAGTCGCATTTGATGTTTATGTCCAAATTCACAACATAGAATCATTTTCTCTGCTGAGCAGCTATGATCTTTGCTGTTTGTTCCCAGTATTTATGCCTGAGGGGTAGCTGCTTTGATTTTACTGATCATTTCGTTACAGTTTTCCTTTAGTTTTGGTTGGGAGGGATTAGTTTCCTTCCTGATACTTGGTATTTCCACATCATCATTCAGATGAATTACCTCCCTCAGTTTATTAACTGTTTGAGCTTCCATTACTGTTGCAGAAACAAGTTTTGCTGTAGTGTTACTTGTGGTAGGAAGACTATCAGGTACCACTTTTGAAAATGATAGAAGTGATTTTTTGATGGCTTCAGATATCAAAGATTCCTGAGTTTTTTCTGTGCTTTGGTGTGGTTTCATCGTTTTTACTTTTGAGTATTTCTTCTTGAGCAGTGTAAAGTTTCCACCTGCTCAACGTACAAGGGAAACTGTTTGAAATTTCCTAGGTAATCAGGGCACATATGTAGCAGCTTCCTAGATTGGCTCGTTATTACCCTTATTTCGCTCGCCATGGACCCATTACAATGTTCGCAAATGATCTGACGGCAAACATCCCATGGATATCCGAGAATTTTTCTCTTTTCTTCTTTGATTACGCATATCTGTTTATCATCTCTGGTAGTGTGGTATGAATTTTGGCGGGAAAGCAATTTTTTATTTTCGCGAATTTATACTAGATATGAGGTGCTGGAAGAGACGGCTACGAGTCATATAATTAATAGTAGAACTACTTCCCATATGACGTCATAGTTGATATTTGTAGTGTATTTGTACAATTTTTGTCTGCACAATAAGTCAAAATCAAAAGTCAAAGTCAAAAAAAGCTTTAATGTCCAAAGATACAAATAATACTATTGACAAAGCGACAAAATAAATGTAAAAAATATATAAGAATTATTAAAATATGGCTCTATACCTGGGCAACCACAACCAGATATATTAACCTAAATTAAAAGATAAGTACAAATTAATCCAGAACAAAGTCAGAATTATGTCGACGAACTAAAATAAACACTCAGTACAATTATAAAAAGACTAATCACATATATTTATATACATATACACATAGTAACTTATTCAAAACTGTCTCCAAAATCAGTCAGATAGATCATAATAAACCTTATTTAGCAGTCTATTTTTTAATTCCTTACGAAAGACATAAATTGTAGGTACAGACCTAATGTGAATTGGTAGATGATTAAATATTTTTCTACTTTCATAAATCAGAGATTTCTTTGTGAGTGCAGAGGTTGGAATTGGAAATGGTAGCTCACTTGTTTGTCTTGTAAGATAAGCTGGAATGGGGTTCAATAATGCATTTTTGTTCTTGGACACCAGGCTAACTGTCTTCATAATGCACAGAGATGTTAGTGTCAGTATTCGTTGTATGAACAAAGGTCTACAAGAATCTCTCGGTTTTGCCTTACACAAATATCTTATTGCATGTTTTTGTAAAATGAAACTAGTTTGAAACAGACCCTGGTTGCATAAACCCCAAAATGCAATTCCATAATGCAACCTCGATTCCACCAAAGCAAAATAGACTTTTCTGCCAACCTACTATTATTCTTATTACATAACAAGCGGAAGCGGTCCAGTAAAAGCGTCGAGAACTTAACTTCATTACTGTTTGAGAGACAGCCAGATGTAAATGGAGTCAAACTTACCTCGTGCTTAAAACCCAGGACATAAGTCTTATCATTGTTGAGAGAGAATTGATTTGCATCAAACCACTGCCTTATCCTGACTAAGTCACCAGATATTAGACGATTCAGGCCCTGAGTTGTTTCTGAGTACCATAAAACTGTAGTGTCATCAGCAAAAAGAGTAAACATTCCCCTAGTGTCAACATGTGTTCTATCGTTCTAGAAAAAGTACCGGGCCCAGTACAGAACCCTGTGGTACACCGCAAGTGATATTTCTATTCTCTGATGCTGATGACCCCACAAACACCTGCTGACTCTGTCCCTCAAGATATGACACAAACCATTCCAGACCAACACTCCCATAGTTCGGAAGTTTTCGCAGCAGTATCTCAAGACTCACACAATCAAAAGCCTTGGACAAGTCACAAAATACCGCCGCTGTGACCATCACCATTCACGTGCCTGTACACATTCTCAAGGAACCGAAAAATTGCATCTCCTGTGTTCTTATTTGTTTGAAAACCAAATTAGCTTTCATTAATGATAATATTTCTTTCCATAAAAAGACCATTCTTTTTTTAACTAGTTTTTCGATAACCTTGGACAAAGTAGACAACAAGGAAATGGGTCTGAAATTTGACACCTGGTCGGGCTCGCCTTCCTTATACAATGGTATAACCCTGGCTCTTTTTAAAACATCCGGAAACACACCTGTCTCCCATGAAGTATTAATAGCCTCACTAAGGACTCCTTGAACAAAATCCGGTAATGTTTGAATGATTTTTGCAGCAATTCCATCCTCGCCTGCAGAATTTTGGTTTTTAATATGGAAAATTATGTCACGAATCTTGGGAACATCAGTTGGATAAAAACTAAATGAATCCCTCACACTTACTTGGGAAAGGTACTCCATTGGGTCATTACGAGCTGAAATAGTTGCTCTGATCTGCAACACTGTAATGGAAAACATTTACCAAATCAGGGTTCAGTTCACAAGGGTAGCCATCTTTTGTGTTCTGTGTAAGTTTTTTGACAAGAGCCCAGCTTTCTTTTTGTATATTATTAGAGCTGGTTAACCTGTCACTATAATAAGACCGTTTTGCCACACGAACCACACTTTATAAATTTTTCTATAACAATGAAAATAGTTAAAAAAATTCACTGCTTGTAAATTTACGAATGTAGTGTAAGGATCTTAAGTTTTGAGATGAAATTTTTATTCCTTTAGTAACCCAAGGTTTTTTATGTATTCTTTTTATAAGCTTTAGAGGGAAAGATAGGTTAAAAATATTATTATATAAGTTTTCATAAAATTCATTGAGTGGATTTGTTGGCTTCAGTTGCTTTGGTCCAGTCAAAATTGCTACATTCACGACGAAAATTATTATAGTTACTAGTACTAAAAATTCTGCCATAAGTGCGTTCCGCCTTTTTGAATTCAGTGAGAACATTAGATGAGCCAACAGCTCCTTGATTATCAGAGAGGCCAGAATTAATAATACTACAATACATTTAAAATTTGAACAAACAATCTATACAAGTCATAGACATACGGGTTGGGCCATACACATCAGTGACTGCTCCTCAGGGGCGGCAGGGTCGGCCGGGCCGTACTAGAAAATATACAGGGAAAATTCTCTTTTTAAAAAGTAGGTAAATATTTTTGAAAAATAATTTTGCAAACATCCTAAAAACGTACAAAACCAAAATGTAGTTTATTATTTCCTGGGCACATAGCAAAATAGGTAGGTATCCCTATTATCATTGCTTGACTAACATACAAATAACGCCATTGACAACAATCCGTGGGCCACCGTTTTCAGATATTTTAATATATTTATTATAGGCGGTGGCTCGGCCAGCCGATTCCGTCATCTCACATGCTGGACTTCAGCTACTAATTCACGTGGTCCGTAGTACGTTCGCATATATCCCCATGCTATAACATTCGTCGTAGCTTATATCACCTAACACCGGCCTGTCTTGATGTGGCCGAATCCCCGGAATTTTTCACAATTGAATACTACGATTTTTCAGGTATTACTTGTAATTATTATAAAACGATATTACCTATTTTTAAATTAATTTGTTAGTTCTTTACATTAGTGATGACTTCATCAAACTTATTGCTGCATTCGAATAAATATTTTTTATTATCGTGCACCATAATAAATGTACCGCCATGGGTAAAATTAGGTCTACAGTAAACCAACAGAAAACTATAATGATGCATGTGAACAGTTTCCTCGGGTTTCAGCTAGTGTTCAGTTCCTAAAATTATATCGGGAAAATTCTGATCACTTATAAGACAAACAATTCATCAACCTTATTTCTAATCGACTGAATGTTCGATAAAAAAATTGATAGATTTTCATTTGTGTATTCAGCTGAAATAGAGCCTACTTTGGACTGCAGTGGCTCATGGTACACCGAAAATTTTTATCCATATTCCGAGAATTTTGCATTAGTTCAGGTTGGCACTCAATTTACCGACTTAATGGTATTGGTATAGAGATCCCTTATTGAATCGCCTGTCCCTATTAACTCCAATATTCTTGAACAAATACAAGGCACCAGTGTTAGTTTTATACAATAACTCGTTTCAGCATTCCAATTTTTGTCTCTCAGTTCAGTAAAATTATCAAAATTGAAGAAATAAGCACTCTGTTCATTAACAAAAATGCTCTTGTAAATTGTCAGGTTCATTTCATAAATAAATTTATTAAAAATTTTACGGTCAGATGCATAAGGTGGTGCTACAATAATTAAGTTAGTCCTAGAAATTTGCTTGAGCAGAGATAAACTTTCCGACAGAAATTCTTTTCCCCTCATAGCATTTTCTTTGCCAGTGTACAACACAACGGCATCTTGTTTTGTAAAATTAGATGATAATTTGTTAGTTTCTTATATAAAAGTTTGAATTGAAATTGAAAGTTAATATTGAATTGACTCTTGGTATGTTTTTTAAATAATGCTATGTTACCTGACGCATGAGATTTATTACCTATTATTAGGATTTAAGCTCTTTTTAATACGTTAAAATGACCATCAGACTTACTATCAGGAATTCGGACATTTGCTGCTGATTTGGGCTGGTTCTTTAAAAACATAATTTTGTCATGCAATTGGAGCAACTCTGAGTTAGATTTTTTTAAATCATTAACATACACTTTGTCATCTTTAATCAATGCCTCCAAACTAATCAGCATGTTGTCTTTGATTGACTTTAAGTCACTTAGGTCATTTATTAGCTTTTTTTCCCTAATTTCTAACTCGGCAGTATGTTCAGAGAGTCTTCATCAATTGCAGTATTTCCTTGTTCAATTTTGAAATGTATTGCTTCTGACTGTTGATAGTTTCCTCATGTTCCCGTTCAGTATTAAAAACGTCATTTTCAAAATCTTGTGTTCTTTTCCTCAGTTTCTTAATATGTGTCTCCTCCAAGTTATCTGCGTGAATTACATTTAAATTCATCATTTAACTTGCTAACTCTGATTTCAGATTTTGACTGCAACGTTTCTATTTGAGCATCCTTTTTTAAACATTAATTTTTTAATTTTTCTAATTGTTTAATCAGTTTTTCCACTTTCGGTATTTTTTGTAAGTAAGATATACAGTCGGCACAGTAGTAAATCATACGACGTTGGCGTAAGGCTATAGCGTGAGCTTCGGTGGTTGTAAGTTCAGCACACTCTCTACAGAGTATTGATTTACTTTTGTCACATGCAGCACCAAATAGTTCATTATCTTTAGGCCTTGGTTTAAAAACACATGATTTGCGACATTTAGTACAGAGAGACATACTTAGACAAAAAAAAACTATAAGTAAAATAAGAACCAAACGATAATAATATTCTACCAAGTTTCACTTTCCTCAAGTTCAATTTAGAGAGCTTTTCAAATTGTACAAAAATAAATACATTTTTAATATCACTGCACAACATAAAATTCGCAAAAGCCAGACCTGTCTCTTTAATCTATACATAAATGGGATTTACTATATATAAATATAAGAAACAAAAAAAAGGGAATTCCCTTAACAGGTGTTTAAAAGTCCAATTGTTCATGCAAAATAAAATAAAATGTTTATTTAGATATCTCAAGAAACAGCCAAAGAGGATACTGATAAGAGGATTAACGAAATAATGTAGTTTTTTTATCTTCTTCAAATTTGAATATGCACATTACATTTACACAATTTTTAAACACTTTTGCCTTTTTTTGCAATCAGAATCTTAAAACAAATATTTGTTTATATCTTATTTTATTACAATTAAGTAATTATTTATTTAGGCCAAACAAATATTCTAAAATAAATACGAATAAATCTTGCTCAATATTGAAATGGATATTTCTAGTATATTAAATAAACAAACTATATTTGTTTAGTAATTTCCACTAATTTATTTCTGTTTGACAGCTGTTTCTATACACTGTGTCTTTTTCAAAAACCAACTTAAGATTTATACTAAAACTAGATTTTTTAACAATAATAAAAGAGTCTACCTACCTAACTCTGAAATGAAATGAAATCTTTATTAATAGCAGAAAGCTAAATTTCAACACAGTACTACCGTACATTATAACAATAATTTAAATTTTAATATTTACCTTAGATATAATATATAATACACCTATTTTTAAAATTCTTAACAGAAGTACTGTTCTAAACATCTAATGAAAGTTTATCAAACTGTATAAGACCCTTATGAAACAAACTATTTTGGCTAAATGTGCTTGTTGCAGTTTGTACCTAAAAATTTCCTCTAGATCGAGTTTCATAATCATGGATTTCATTAACTATCACAATTCTATTCATAAAATGTTTAGGATATAATCCATTGAATTTCAGTCGAGCCTTTGACATGTTACATCACTTTACCCTTGTGTCTATGTTGAGTTATTGTGGTTTTTCGCAGGGCGCCTTAAAGCTTGTAGAATCATTTTTAAGTGACCGTCTTCAGGCAGTTCAGCATGATGGTAGGTTCTCTGATTTTTTGCGGATTACTTCTGATGTTCCCTGTGGAACGGTGTGGGAGCCCTATTGTTTTCAGTCTGCATGTCTAACTTCTATAAAGAGCTACAATATTGCAAATATCACCTTTATGCTGATGATACTCAACTTTATTTTACATTTAGTTCTTCGTCACTTCACCTTGCAAGTAACGTCATTAACCGTGATCTACGGGCAGTATATGAAGGTTCAAAAGACACACTTTGCAGTTAAATCCGTGGCTTTGCTAGCCATACCACAAGGCAAACTATTCTAAATAACCTTAATATATCAGGGTATCATTTCTAGGACCTTCAGTAAACCATATCGCTTCTGTTTTACTATATGATATACAGAAGCTATGTGTGGTAAGCCACACATTTATTTTTTCCATAATTTTTTTATATCTTTATCTTTGTAAATTAGAATTAAATCATCTGCGTAACTTAATAGGGTGCTCCCTTTAAATGCAATTTGAATAAAGAGATTAACAATATATTAAAAAGAATCGGACTAAGCGGTGAGCCCTGTGGAAGACCCATCGAGGACATCTTCAGACCTACAGTACTATTAGTATTATCTTTTATAAAAATCAACCTATCTGAAAGCAGATTAAAAATAAGGTTAGATAATTTGACGTTCACACCATATTTTATTAAGTAATCGTAGACTTGATATATATTAACATGATCATATGCTTGTTTTAAATCTATGTACACTGCCACTGACTGTAAATTCTGGCTGAATCCCAGCTGCATGTAAGATGTAAGGAATGAAAGGTTATCATATATACTCATACCTTTCCTAAACCCTGTTTGAAAAAAAGAGAATATTTTTGTATTTTCCATATACCATTCAAGTCTTTTATAAGATTTTCAAGTGTTTCCTACACATGACCCCAAGGCTATTGGACGAAAACTGTCTGGAAAATTTGGATCTTTTTGATTTTTAAGAATAGGTATAATAACCATTTCTTTCCAATTATCTGGAATTTTTTCCCAAGTAAGCATTTATTATACATGTTCAATAAACTAATTAATAATTTAATGGGTAATTTTTCCATTGAATAAGAAATATTATCTTTTCCGGTAGCCGACATTTTCTTTTTGTCTAAAATTATAATAAGTTCCTTTAAATTAAATAATTCTATTTCTTCATTAGATATTTTAGGGGTGAAATCTGGATGGATATTGCATGGGGAAAGGTTACTTAATATCTTTTCAGCTATTTGTCTATCTGGGAGTTTAAGTTCTTTACCTACAAATTTCATTGAAAATTTTAAAGGTTTGCCAAATTTTTGAAATATTTAAATTTCTATTGATAGTGGATGAGAATTCAATAAATTTTTGTTGTTTTCTTTTTTTTAATAAATCTCTTAGTTTTAGCCTGTACATGTTTGGCACACATAAGATTGACACCTGAAGTATTATCTTTAAAAACACGAAATGCATTTCTTCTTTCCTGAATTTTGACTGTACATTCTAAATCCCACCAGGGGTTTTGAGGTTTATGAAATTTGGGATTAAACTTTTTTTTTTAGGGATGGTTTCTGATGCAACTTTGTTCATTAAATCGACAAGCTCTTGATAACTAGATATTTCATCTATTTGTGATGAGTATAATATTAACTTATCTATATAATTATCTCAATCTGCTTTCCTAAAATTTTTTTTGTTATTATCTCCAATGTACATGGACGTACTGTGAAGAGTTGTATTATTAATTCTGGTAATTGTAGGAAAATGATCACTGTTTCCACAATCCTCTAATACTCCCCATTGGGTTAAGGATGCCAAATCCGCACTGACCAAAGTAATGCCCACAGAACTGGGATTAATTTCGAGTTTTTGGACTCTAGTTGGAGATCCGTCATTCAATATGACCAAATTTTCTCTATCTAGAACCTCTATTATGGCTCTGCCACTACTGTCGTTGTTATGACATCCCCATAATGTATGATGGGCATTGAGATCACCTGTTAACAGTATGTTTCCCCTAGTATTTTTTAAGATGTTGTCTAGAAAGGTTGTAGTGATTTGATTTATGGTTGAATAAATATTAATTATATTAAGATCTCCTATCCTTATTATTTATACTGAATATGAGTATTTAGATTATTGTTTAAAAAAATCTCTTTGGAAATTAAATGTTTTTTGATGAATGTGGCTACACCGCCATAGCCATCTTCTCTATCATTTCTGATTATATTATAGTGTTTAAGAAAAATAACATCTTTATCATTTTTAAGCCATGTTTCGTTTAGACAGATTATGTCTGGATTATATATATTGCATAAGTTAATCAAGTTAGTTCTATTAGTTTTATAACTTCTGATATTCCACTGTATAATATTTAAATTATCAGTACCCTCCATTGATATTTTTTATTGTTAATATTATTATTATAAGTTCATTTGTGTATTATTTTTTTTTAAATTTAATTAACTTTGATAATCATTTAAAAGTAGGTTTAAAATTTGGAAAAAAGTCTGTAGCTTTGTCACCTTTCGACTGATTTTTTGGCCTATTGTAGTCTAAATTTGTCTTACTTAGTGTATTTATGGTATTTAAAATATTAATGGCTTTCGCTCTGTCTTGATTACTTAACTGTGAAGCCTTTTGAGATAGTACATCAAAAAAGTCAATATTTTTGCCTATATGCCTATTCTGAAGATACATCTGCAGTCTGACTGCTAAGTAAACTACTTTTTTGGGTTTTTTCAGGGCGAGAATTGGGATAGTATAACTCATTGTTATGGGCTTTGATATCATAGCACTAACTCCCTGAGTAAAACTACGTTTTGTTTTATTGATTTGATTACCTAAAATGTTCCTCCTTTGATTAATTGAAATAAGAGTTTTTTCTGCACTTGTTGATGCTTCAGGGAGCGAGGGGAAGTCTGATTGATGAAATGATGGTAAATTAAAGTAAATTCTACGATTATTCCTAGGTGTTTTATAGTTTTTTGGGCATCTATCGCTTGCTTCAAAAAAACTTATGTTTTCTGTTGCCGTAATATATTTTATTGATTGTTGCCTAGAGTATTCGGGGCATTTTTTACTAGTTGATTTATGTTCATTGCTTTCACAATGATACCATTGTGTGACGCATTCAAAATCTGTCATTTTCATCATGAAAATGTCCGCAATTAAAACATTTTTTTTCCTTTACATTGTAATCTGGTATGTCCAAAAAGCAAACAAGAGTAACATTGAGTTACTGGCGGTATATATATTGAAACTGGAGTAGATAATCCATAGATGCTAATGAATCTTGGGAGAACCGTCCCCTCGAATGTGTACAGAATAGTACCTGTTGATACATATATATTTTTATTATTAGAATCGATTGATTAAAGGGAGAGACAGTAAAATTTAGTAATTCCTCCTCTGAAATTGAGGTATCAATATACCTCACTATGCTCTTACAGGAGGCGAAATAAAAAGGGATATATATATATGTATATATATATATATATATATATATATATATATATATATATATATATATATATATATATATATATATATATATATATATATATATATATATATATATATATATATATATATATATATATATATATATATATATAGTAAATCCTTTACTTTTTAATATTTCATTATCTTTAAATTTATTTGCTGATTCGAAACTATAAAATTCTACTCCCAATCTATTTCTACCCTTTATCGAAATCCTTTGCAATTTTATAAACGTTATTAGCTCTACCTGTTTGACTAGTATTATCTTTATTACTTTCTGCTTATATCATAAACGGACCAATATCAGTATTTTTATAAAAAAGTTGTTTACTCATATTTTGACCAGAATGACCTTCATTTTTTTTTTGTTCAAATCTTCCTCGTTGGAATTATTCTGAGAATGCCCTATAATTTTATTAATTTCATCTGGATCTGGGTCTTTTGTAATGGGGGGATCCTCTCCTATTACATCATCCATCCTGGGGGATTTCTTCTTTGATGTTCTCTTCTATTTATTTTATTTTTTTATAGTGACAATGAAAAAGTTTTAACTTACCAAACACAAAAGGGATAAGGTACAACACAACAAAGGATGAGTTAGTATCACACCAAATTACCAATATTTTTCCAATTTTTTCACTAAAATTATTTTCCGATTCGCAACGACGACCTTCTCTCTCAGAAGTTCCTTCAAAACCTCCATATGGTACTTTAAAAATACTCTTTTCGCACAGACATTTTTTAAATCAAGATACAAAAAAAAGGCTCTGTGATTTTTTAATCCTTTCATTGCTTAACTTTTGCGATTCTGTGTATGGTCCTTGTTTGGACAGCATGGACCTGAGAAGAATCAGAACAGAAACTGCAGGATTCATGTTTGCGTTTTATTTTTGGTATCTGGAGGAGACGGGGTGTTACTCACAAATTAAAAGAAATTAACTGGCTTAATATGCAAAATCGCCGAATTGTGCATTATTTGTGTTTTGCTTATAAAATTCTAAAATATAAATCTCCCCCATATTTGCTTTGAAGGCTAACATTTCGAACAGATATTTTTATAGACTAAATATTCGACGCACCTCTATATTGACTATTCCTAAGCATAAAAAACAAATATTTAAAAGATCATTTTCATATTGCATAGCATTCTTTATAAATAAATATAAAATTTATAACTTCTCTGAAAGTCTTCTTACTTTTAAAAATAGAATAAGCAATGAGTTTCTTGCGTGAGTATTATCACGCCAACCAGCAGTGATAATTTTGTTTTTTTATTGACTATTTGCATTTTGATCATGCATTATATGTGTGTTTCCCCCCCTCTCTCTCTCTCCCTCTCTCTTTCTCTGTCTATTTCTTATCTTTTTACTTCTCTTTTCTTTGCCTTCTTTTGGTCTATTCATTTCTAATGATTATCTTCCTCTTTAGCTTACCTTACATTGTTTTACTTGAATATATTATTTTTATTGGAAATTCCTTTTTTTATATTTACTTTGTTTTCTGTTTTGTTATATTAGTTAAGTTGTTTAGTTGTAGGAGGGCCTCAACAGCTTCCGAACCTAGGTTTGGAAAGCTGACAATAAGGGCCTTTTAGTCTTAAATTAAAATTATAAAAATGTAAGAGATTTTGCATCACACATTTGTAGTATTTGAGACTAATAAACGTCTTATTATTATTATTTTTTTTATTCTATAAATCACAGTCATTATATCAACAAAGATACCTTGCCTAACACTAAAAAGATTTGTACACTCTAGCATATTGGTAATGCATGTATATTTTTCGCATCCCAAAATTATTGCCTGATTTTGTTTTTTTTTGTAACATGTTTAGTTGTTGTATGTTGTTGTAAAATGTGGCTGTATTATTGTCTTGTATATTAATAACTTACTCCAACTACTTAAATGTTTCCCTATTCTTGATAAAAAATTGACTTTTTTTGCAACTTTTTTTTTGTGGTGTACAAAGCATGACCAGAAAATGTTAAAGAATGATCAATTAATATCCCTAAATATTTACATTTAGTAACTTTTTTATTATCAATATAAATTCCATTGTTAAAATATGTATCTGTATAATTATATCTACTCTTAAAAATCATGAATTTGGTTTTATCTACACTAACTTTAAGACAATTTTTGTTTAACCACATTGATAGATTTTTTAGTTCTTGGTTTATTAAAGTAATTATTTCTTGGATGTTGTTACTACTAAAATTTGTAAAGAGTTGAATGTTGCATTTATTAACTTATATACATGATAAATAATTTAGGACCCATAACTGTGCCTTGAGGTACCCCGTGGTAGGTACTCCTGTCAGATGATAATCCATTATACTTTACAACTTGCATTCTATCTTTCAAGTAGCATGTAAACCAATTGCACTTTTGCGCCAATCCCTTAATTTTCTAATTTCGCTAATAATAATTTTCGGTCTATTGTCTCAAATGCTCTTCGAAAGTCCGATAAAAACTACCCCTACAAACTTTTTGTCACCAATTGCACACTTCCAGTTTACCAGAACTGTCTGTAGAGCACTTTTACATGAGTTTTTCTCTCTAAATCCCGATTGGTAAGGAGTAAGGAGGTTGTTAGATTCTGCATATTTTACGATTTGTTCATTTGCTGCTAATTCTAATAACTTTTCATAGACCGGCACCATATTAATTGACCTAAAGTCTTTGCACTTGACTGTGTTACACTTTTTTCTAAAGGTATTATGGTAGATGTCCTCCAAGAAGATGGAAATATGCCTTTTTCAAGGCTTCTATTTATTAGATGTAAAAATCTATCTCCAATGCTTTCAAAAGCTAGTTTTTTTAAATTCGTGTTGTTATTTTCTCCATACTGCTTGACTTATTAATCATGTTGTAAATCAGTTCTTTCAGATTTTGAAATTCTAATGTTTGAAATTTTTCCATTTTGTAGCCATGTTTATCTAAGCTTCTTGTAACTTGTTCTATTACAGATTGGTCAGGATCTGTTGCAATTTGTTTTATACTGTCTATAAAATATTTATTTATTATTAAACGGGAGAACCCCGTTGAAAGAGAAACAATACAATAATAATTTTCTTAACATACTAGAAAAATGATAAATTACTATACTAGCAATAATTGATACAGATAAATAAAGATAATACAATTTTCTAAGAACCAAGAACAATATCTAATAGTAACCAAGCAACCGACTAATACTTATTTCAGTCAACACAAACACAGTTGAGAACAAATTTTTTAAAATGTTGTAGTGAGCTTCGGAATGGATCGAGGGATGGGTGGTCATTTAGGAATTTTAAGGATCTAGACAGGGGACTATGTATCCCATAGTTGGTTGTATGACTCATAACTTTGAAAGTCTCATTTCTCCTCAAGACACGATCAGAAACTTTTAAAGAAATCTGCTCGAGTAATGGTGGGCAATCAATAACATTATTTAGAATTTTAAAAATAAAACAGATATCATTAACTACTCTTCTATTTCTTAGGGTATTTAGGGATATTTCAAAGTCTAGATAGCCAAATTTAAAATTACAAAACCTCAAAAATTTATTTTGAACTCTCTCAATGTCATTAATATGCACTAAGTAAAACGGCGACCAGACTGCCAAAGCATATTCAAGGTGAGATCTGACAAGGGAGCAAAACAGAGTCTTTAGGCAAGGAAAAGATAAGTCACGAGCAAATCGCAGGACAAAACCTAGCATTCTCAGTGCCCTGGTTGTGACCATGGTATAATGATCGCGGAAAGTGATCTTGTTGTCAAAAATGATCCCGAGGTCCTTAACTCCTGTAACCAAACCTAATTCTTCTCCTCGTATGTTATATGAGGTCGCAATCCTACTTCGATTTCTGTAGAAGCTGATAAAGTTGCACTTTTTTATATTAAGTGATAGGCAATTCAACTCTGACCAATGAACAAAGCGACTAAGACAATTTTGTAGTAACAAACCATCATATCTGATTTTATTACTCTAAACATCTTCATGTCATCTGTAAACAGTAGGTAGAAACAGGAATCAAGATATTGACCTATATCATTAACAAAAATATTGAAGAGAAGGGGCGCGGAGTGGCCACCCTGAGGCACACCAGATGTAACTAAAATAGGTTTAGTAATGGAGCCACCAATTTTGACCCTCTGGGTTCGGCCGATGAGCATACTGGCCAACCATCGCAGAGATAGTTCATCAAAACCTGTAGCTCTTAATTTCGCTAAAAGAAGTTGGTGATTCACCCTGTCAAAAGCTTTGGAAAAGTCTGTGTAAATGGCGTCAATCTGATAGCCATCTTCCAAAGTGGATAGCAGGATGCTTTCATAAAGAATCAAATTTGTGGCTGTTGAACGACCTCTGGCAGATCCATGCTGTGCACTTGCAATGGTGCCCTTGCATAACCAGCTCATCTGGTCATAAATCAATGAGTCTAAGAGTTTTGAGATGGTTGAAGGCTTAGCTATCCCTCTGTAATTGGAGATATCCTCTCTATGGATGGGAACAATGCAGCTTTCTTTCCACTCATTCGGAAGCTCACCCTCAACCAGCGACTGATTAAATATTGAAAGTAAAGGATATGATATAGTATATGTTAAGTTGGACAATGCAAATTCAGGAATTCCATCAGGCCCGGAACTAAGACTCTTAGTAGTGGAATTTATTTTGTCAAAAATTTCAGCAAGCTCTATACGTCTAAAACTAAACTGTCACTTTCTATTAATCACATAATCAGGTATTTGTACAATAACATCAGGACTATATACAGTAGTAAAAAAGTCAGCAAACGAATCGGCTATAGACTGATTGCTATCTGCCATTTTATCATTATGAAACATACACTCTGGAAGTACAAATGATTTTCTTTGTTGATTAACAAATTTCCAGAATGATTGAGGGAAAAATATCACCTTCCATTTTTCTCAAATACAATGAATAATCACATTTAATTGATTCTTTACATTGAGCAGGTAAGTTAGAGAATCTGAGGTAATCTTTCTGAGTGCGTGCTTGCATATACAATTTATGAGCCGTTTTCTTTTTTATTATAAGACTTCTTGTTTCGGCATTAAAATATTTTGAAAAATTAGAGCTTTTGTAACGTTTTAACGGGACATAGATTGAGATTCCATGATTCAAAATATCATAGAACAATTTGGTTGATTCATGGACACTAAGATCAGCCAGCATCAGCTGCCAATCAAATGAGCCTAAAAAATAGTTAAATCCCATGTAATTTGCGTTTTTAAAGTCATAAAAATACTCTTCATGTTGTGAGTTTATGCTGTAATCACATTTTACTTCACAATAATAAGCATGATAATGCTGACTGAATGGAAATAACAAATCACAGGCCTGGACAATAGATATAACTTTAACATGACTAAATACTAGATCTAAATATATATTTCGGGGATTAGGAGTATCAATAAGTTGATGCATATCCAGGAACACAAAACAATGTGAAATAATTTCAGCATTATAACCTGGAGGACACTCGGAGAAAAGGCCACTTTCAGAGTTCTTCCAAGTTGCCAATGGTAGATTGTAATCGCCAAATATAAACAGTTTCGCAGAAGAATAATTGTGACAGATAATCTCAACTGCATCGCAGTGAGACTGATATTTTTCTATTTCAGAATTAGGGGGGATATAGACACCACAAAAAACAAACTTGGAAAAACCATACTTAACAAATACAAATAATTGTTCAACACTAGTCTGATCCACTGTAATTATCCGGAAATTAATACACTTTTTTATCGTTATAATAACACCGCCTCCTCTGTTCTTAGTACTTGTCAAATCAGATCTATCACAACGAAAAGTATTGTAACCATTCACTAAAACTTCAAAATCCAAGATCCTATCACTCAGCCAACTTTCAACCAATATTACCACATCATAATCACAACTCAATAAAGCATGTTTAAGATCCACCAATTTAGAACTAATTCCACCTACATTCTGACAATATATTTTCAATGGGGTTCGGCTATGTTTTTTTTGAGATCGTTTAGTAATAAAAGTATCTCTATTCTTATATCTGATAACTAAGTCTTTACCTTTATGTTTCCTTATACCTAATTCCTCGTGCAGTTTTTTGATTTCACTTCTCTGTGTTATCGTGAGGTCAGCATTTATTCTAATGTTCGAATCACCAGCCTTTCTTTTATGTTTAAGGCAATTCAGAGCCATATCAGGGTTAGAAAATGATACCCGTAATGGTCTCACCTTATCACTCCTACGTCCGATTCGTGACACTTTAAAAGTAGCACCACAATTCATTTCCAATTTTCCCAGTAGAGACATAATAGTAGCCTTGTCATGCTCTATTCTATGTTCTAAGTCATTGGACTTGCTCTCAGGTGAAGTAAAAATAATAATGTTATGCTTCCTTGATGCTCTATCATTAATTTCTACAAACATATCTTTAACTCGCTGCGAATCTGAGGGCTCTTGAAGCCCGGTAGACACTTCGTTTGGACTTCTCAAATCTGATTTTAAATCATCCAACTTATTGTGAAGTGATATAACATCATTTTCCAGATCAACAATCTGATTACTTACGTCCTTCAATGACTTTAATTCAACTAACAACTCGGTATTTGTCTTTTGTTGTTTTAAAATGAGAGTATAGAGCTGAGTAATGACAGTTACAAGGTCTTTCACATCTACATTCTTTTTAGAAAGAATATCAGTAATATCAGTTTGAGGTTCGTCTATATTATGTTTAAGAGGTATTACAACGTCGAGATTGGTGGACGGAGGCGATACCGAGCTATTATCCGTACGCACCTTACGGAAAAATTCTTTTCAGGGCAGCCGTACCTGTAGCCACGGCGATGGGTGGCTCGATGGATAGCCTTTTGTTACTGACCTCACTTTGTTTGCAAGTTGATATTCATTAAAATGTTGTGCTATCTGCTCCTCATTTTTTTGTATTATGTTAATAAATATAATTCATTCCTTAACAGTGATTTTGTTGTTCTTATTTATTAACTGTTTAAAGGTTTTCCACATTTCAGCCAAATTGCCTTTTTTGTCATCAATTTTTTCATGGTAGAATTCTTGTTTTTGGTTTCTAATTAGGTCTACCACTTTATTATTTCTCTATCATGTATATTCTTCCCAATCATTGTTTTCTTGCGTAATTACTGCATTTCTATATAATTGGACTGTTATATCCATCTGTGCCAATATCTTATTTAAAGTTGATATCATATTTAAAATTGTTTCAGTGAGTAAATCAGTATTCGTACAGCCAGGAAGCCATTCTGATTCTTTTTAGGTCTGTCTGAAATTGTACTTTATTGAAATTCTTATAGTCTCTTGCTACTTTTGTGTGTGTTTTTTAATATTATTGGTTTTAATGTTTATGGTAATAATGATCAGTTAATTTTGGTGTTTAATGTACTATATGGAGGTCAAGGTTAACAATTATTCAGTTATTATTGGTGGCATCTACCTTCCCTCTGGCTCTCCATCTGATAAATATGATCTTCATTGTTCATCAATAAGAGAGCTTCATGATCGTCATTGTATATTTTTGGTGATTTCAATTTACCGGAAGCAAGGTGGTCAATCAACACTAATGTAATTAATGTAACATGTAGAGAAGATTATCCTGCCCCTCTGCTGTCTGAGGCTTATTTTTTTTTAGATTTAGTTTTCTCTAATAAGTTAAATGTTCCTAATGTGAAGGTCTAACTATTAATACTGTTATGTAGCATGTATAAATAATAAAATTCAAAAGAACACAAGTGGGTATTTTAAATATTAAAATTGAACACTAAAACTAATTAAAACATTAAAAGGACATTAAAAGGGACACAACTCTAGAGCTACAATTAAGATAATAAACAAAAAAAATCTACTCTAGATAAAAACTTTTCACAGTAAACAAGGCAAAGTTAAAATGATTATATGCAACAAAAGGTATTCTATGTCAAGGGACCAATCGTCAAACCTACTGTTAAGATGTTCCTCTGCTGAATAAAAACATTTATGAATTAGTGTTTTATTATTGTATTTTTAAATTCAGCCATTTCCAACTGTCTGATCTCGCTTGGGAGAACATTAAAAAAGTAAACACCATAGTGGTTTGTACCCCTTCTGGTTCGGGCAAGTCTGAAAATCGGGCTCTAAATTACTGTTGTTTCTGGTGGAGTAGCTATGAGGATGATTGTGAGCTGCAAAAGATTAAATGATGAGTAAGACTCTTGTCATTGAATTTATAATTGGTAAGTTTCTGCAATAAGATTTCATGTGAAAGAAAATCAAAAGCCTTAGTAAGGTCATAGAATGCAGAGTAGGTGTCACAGCCATCCTCCAATCCTTGTATGACAAAATCTATTAGGTGATTCCTAGCAAGAGTTGTAGATTTGCCATTTCGGAAACTGGCTCTGTAAAAAGATGCTGTTGCTCTCAAAGAAGTTAACTATTTGGTTTTTTAACACTGCTTCAAACACCTTTGAGAAAACTGGGAGCAGGGATATAGGCCGATAGTTTGAGGGATCTGTGATTGTGCCTTTGTTTTTGTAAATAGGAATAACTTTTGGGATCTTCAAAACTGATGGGAATATACCCTCACGGATGCAATGGTTTATTAGCTTAGTTAATAGTATATGTTTCACCTTGTGAATAATATAAAGAAAACGCTTGATTCTATTAAAAAAAGTATTGCCGGAGTTTTAGATTTAGCAAAGGCGTTTGATACTGTGCCTAACGATAAACTTCTTAATATCTTAGCAAGATATGGAATCAGAGGCACAGTGTTAACGATCCTTAAAAATCAGTTAAGTGATCCGTTAACCATCAGTATGGGCATACCCCAAGGAATAGTCCTAACACCCATACTTTTTATTAGTTATATTAATTCCCTTCTTTATTTAAATGTTGATGGGAAAATCATATCATATGTTGATACAGTAGTGTTATCTGAAGGGTTATTATGGATAGAGATAAAAGCCAAAGCTAAAAAAAATATGAGTATTGTAAAAAATGGTTAGACTGCAATACCTTGACACTTAATATAAAAAAAACAACATATTTGGCCTCTCAATAAACAGTTCTCACAGTCCGAAATATTTTAGATAAAAAAAATTCTTGTGGTTGTTTATAAAGTGCTAATTGAATCTATGTTAAAGTATGTTGTTTTGATATGGGGATGTGTGTATAACAATCCAGTTTCTAATTTGAATGTAATACAGAACTATTTTTTACGCAAAGTCATTAATTTTAAGATCAAATTATCTCCCACACGTGACTTATATAATGAAGATATCCTAAATATCCGCTCAATATATTTTCTGGCAAGCAGTATATATTATTACAAAATCAATAAATCAGAATACTACTCAAACTCAAACTCAAAAAGCTTTATTGTCCCGAAGTTATTCATTGACAAAGCTAGAGACTTAACAATAATTTAAATATATTTAAAATAATAATCAGATTTAAAACATTAATCTAACTTAAACCAAAAATAGGCAATATAATAGGTAAAACTGTACGAGTAAATAAAGCTTAAAATTAGGTAATCATAAAAGTGTCATTCATGAACTCCTCGATGTCATAGTACGCTCTCTCAACAAGCAAGCTCTTGACCTCTCTTGAATTTTTTTAAACAAGGAATAACTCTAATGGCTTGTGGCAAATGATTAAACAGTTTTTTACTCCTATATATTACAGAATATTTGATTAGAGACGTTGAGGTGATTGAAAGAGGCACCAAATTCGGGTTACGCACAAGATAGTCATGAGTGGATGTCAACAAGTTCCTATACTTTTTAAAAATTAGGGTTACAGACTCTAAAATAAATAAGGATGGTAATGTCTATGAAAAATGGTTTACAGGAGTCCCGAATTTTCACTTTGAACATATACCTTATAGCTCTCTTCTGCAAGACAAAGATACTTTGAAACAGATATCTTGAACAGGTTCCCCAAAAGCAAATCCCGTTTCTAGAGTAATTGATTCTATTACAATAATATCTCCCTTTGCAGTTTTTATGAGTTCTCTATATATTCTTCTATAGTTATTAAATAAATGAAGGAAAAATTCATTCGTCGAAAAATGTTTTCTGATATAGTGTAGAGAGCGCATATTTCGCGAAGAAACCTTCAGACCCTTGGTGATTCAAGGCTTTTTTGACTTTTTAAAGTTCTGACGGGAAACGAGATGTTAAAGATTTCACAGAGTTTCCCATGAAATGCATGTAAAGAGTCTCTGAGGGTAACGAGGGTACGCCAATTTGCGTCTGTGCATAGTTGAGTGAACCTACCATAATTAGATCTCGTATACAGTCTTCCCCTGTACTTATTTCTATGAATCCTAGATTTAATAGTGAACCTATACGAAACTGCTTCATGATCCGAAAGACCCGCCGGAACGACATGGCAGCTTACAGCACTCTTATCAAAATTTGTGCACATATAGTCGATTAATGTAGAGGAAAAAGCAGAAATGCGTGTGGGCACATCTACTAACATTCGCAAATTAAAAGAATCTAACAAATCTTTAAGTCTCTGAATATAGCTATTGGACACATCAAGATAATTTAAGTTAAACTCGCCACATAAAATAATACAAGAACCTACTGGCAGCTGTGTCAGGAGAACTCCCAATTTAAACAAAAAATTCGTCAGAATTACTAGTAGGAGATCTATATAAACATAGAACATACATATTAAGACGCCTACAAAACACTATTGACAACTCAAATATTTTGTCTTCTATCAGGTTGTCAAGTTTAGTTACACAAGAAAAATAATATGATTTTAAAGTATCATCACGAGCAAGAATCAACAAGCCTCCATGTTGAAATTATGAATGGCAATAACTGTGCAACAATGCATAGTTAGGTATACAGAATGGTTCACCAGGTTTCAACCAGTGTTTACTAAGAAGCACTCAATTAAGCCTAGACTATCAAAAAAAACTGGAGTTCGTTAATCTTGTTCCTGACAGATTGAATGTTCAAATACCCTAAAGACAGCTCACAAGCGTCGGCGTTGGTTCTAAAAAATTTCTATCTAGATCAGAATAACTATCAGGCGGTTTTTCCGCATTGCTATTTGTAACACAGTGTATATTTTTACTTGATAAATCATAATCCCTAATTGCTATCATAGAATCAAAAAAAATCGAATCTACAACACCATTATCATAGATAGATAGGTAGGTGATTATCTTTTCTAAGATAACTAACTTTGCTTATAGGAACAGTGTCTGGTTGTCGAAGAGCGTTTAGTCTGTTAGTTAATTCAGCATGCTGTGTTTTAGTCTTTTGTTGTTCATACATTTTTAACGTAAAATTGTTGCAAATATATATATATATATATTATATTAAAAATGTATGAACAACAAAAGACTAAAACACAGCATGCTGAATTAACTAACAGACTAAACGCTCTTCGACAACCAGACACTGTTCCATAAGCAAAGTTAATTATATCAGAAAAGATTATATATTTATTTATTTATTTGTTGATAATTTATTTATTTATTTGTACATAATTTTCTCTTAGCAAATATCGTTACAATTTCATATTAATTTATTTCAGATTACATATTAAATTGAATTATAGGTCAATAAACAAGTTTGAAAATCTGTTTCCAATTGTTTTTAATCTAAAGCCCTAAAAAAGAACAAAATTGACATAAGGTCATACTTATTGTAACAAGGGTACGTCTCTGATTTTCTATATTTATACACATAATACTTGGGCATATTATAGCTATATCAAGCTCAAAATCTTATTTTAGCGCCTAAGCTTGTGCGGCTCGTATGCGCTACATTAGTCAAAGATTGTGCTATTAAGTGTGTGCAAATTACTTTTAGTAAATAAAGGTTGTGAAGTTAAATCAAAGGTTATTGTAAAGGTTTAATATTTGAGCATAATTCTCTTGTATGAATTGCTTGCATTGTTTTCTAAAAAGTTTAAGGTTTTTGACTTAAAGAAGTTGGCATTAAATTATATATTCTGGGTGCAATGTATGTTGAGAATCTTATAGTTGCCTCTTTTTTGCAATATGGTATATTCACGTTAGAGCTTTCTTTATTTCTTGTATGGTACTTATGGTTAATAAATGTATGGGATTTATCTTTCTTATAGAAATGAGTACAGGTGGTCAAAAAATATAAAGAGTGAACATTGAGTATACTTGCACTATACAGGTCACAAGTCGATGCTCTCTTCGTTTTAAAATGTATTACCTTAAGTATATAGTTCTGAATGACATTGAGAGATGACAATGTACTTTTGTAAGCGCATCCCCAAACCAAAATTCCATAATTTATAATGGATTCAATCAGTGCTTTATAATGGATTCAATCAGTGCTTTATAGACAATGATAAGTAAACTCTTAGACAAAATGTTACGTAATTGGTAAAATTTGTATATAAATTTCCTAAGTTTTTTGTTAGGTTTAAAATGTGAATGTCCCACTTCAAAAGTTTGTCTACCCATATGACAAGATATATATGTATATTAAGTATAATAAGTGTTTTCAGCCTCCTTAATTATGGAATTATTAAAAGTAATTGATGAATAATCAGGTCTATTGGCTATATTCAATGAGAAGGCAGTGTATGTGGTTTTTTGAATGTTAAGTGATAATTTGTTATGATCTAGCCAGTTCTTCACGTTACTCATATTTCTCTTAACTTTTTCTCTGACTTCCTGCCAAGTTAAGCCCTCACAAATCACCACAGTGTCATCGACATATGAAATGATGGAGCCCCCAATATCTAAGTGAAGTAATGAATTAATATAAGCATGACACTCTTTAATTAATTTAACTGTAAACCCGTCAGGACCAGGTGAACTATTATTTTTTAAAGACTGGATATATTGAATAATCTCATTATTGTCTATTGGTCTAAGAAACGTCGATTTATTTACTTTGGGAATATCACAGATGTAAGGTATGTTAGGGATTTTAATGTTATTTGCCATTGTAGTGCCTATATTTATAAAATAATTATTGCAATAATTGGCCATGTCCTTATCATTCTTAAAAGAGTTTCCATTGTTTAGTATCTGAATTTTGTCCTGTTGATTTTTTGTTTCGTTTGTGACGTCAGAAATGATTTGGTACATTTTTTCATGTCATTCTTATTTTCATTAATTTTTGTTTTGTAAAAGTTATTTTTTGCATTGTCTATTATTTTATTAAGCCTGTTTCTGTAAGTTTTATATTGGGCAAATAAAAGTGCATTTTTACTTTTTATTGATTTTCTTTTAATTACATCCCGGTGTTTAATTGAAGTAATTATACCAGCACTTATCCAAGGCCTAATTTTTTTGTATTTTAGAGTTATTTTTTTAGTATTAGTGCAGTCATTATGGATATTTTTTAAAATTTGAATAAATTGTACATAGGCTTCTTCTGGATGTTCTATGGCAAGAACATTATCCCAACTTTGTTGCCTTTGAATTGTTTTAAATTTTTCATTATCATATATTTCTTTTTCATATATTGCCGATGTAGTTTTATGTGTTTTATTGTCAAGCAGTATTGACAGAAATACTGGATAGTGATCTGTCACATCAGAATTAATTACAAAAGGCATGTATTGAAGGGTGTCTTTTTGAGTTTTTGTTTTTCTGAAAATATGATCTATACAACTCGCACTTTCTGTTGTTACCCTCGTGTAACTATTTATTAACGACTGAAATCCAAGAAACGACATAACTGTCAGATAGTTATTTGTGTGTAGATATTTGCATCTAGAATATTAATGTTGATATCCCTTACAAGGATATCAACATTACTAGCATTATTTGTGGTAAGGAATATTTCAAGATCCTCTATAAAAAAATTTATTTGTGTTGCCGGTGATCTGT
The DNA here is from genome assembly GCA_030620095.1 of Kuschelorhynchus macadamiae. Lineage (NCBI taxonomy): Eukaryota > Metazoa > Arthropoda > Insecta > Coleoptera > Curculionidae > Kuschelorhynchus > Kuschelorhynchus macadamiae. Next base: position 288,208 of record JAUTXW010001294.1, read on the forward strand.
AACATGCAAATATAGAAAATGTTATTTCATCTACTTTTATTAAGATTTTGCTTATAGTTACTTGAGAGTTATTTAAAATATGATTTTCAATATTATAGTTGTGTCTGGAATTTATATAAATTAAAACACCATCATTTTGGTTGATGCGGCTGTTGTTATATACAGTATGAAATCCTGGTATGGTAAAGTTTTTAACTGAGAGTACATCCCAAGTTTCCCCCAATATAATTACATCTACTTGTTTTAGATTATATGTCTCTAGGAATATTAAAAATGTGTCGGAAGTTTTTGTTTACGCTTCTTATATTTAGATTTATTATGTTAAGACTTTTTTTAGAGAAAAAAAGAGGCACCTCCTTAATAAATTCATTACATTCAATAGTTTTCCATTTATCACATTGATTTTCATATTCCAATGAATTAAGTATATCTATTATGTTATTATCCATAAATTTAAATTAATAAAGCAACTTGTAGAAACCTATTTAAAATTGTGAACGTAATTACATGGAATTCCATAATTTGTTCTATTTTTTAATTTATCTTTATAATATTTTAGAGTAGGACAGTTTCTATCTTGAGCGTCATGGTTTATGTTTAGATTTAGGTTAAAGTTAGTATTAGCTGTGTCAACTTCTGTTATAAGTTTTTGTGTACCTGGTATATTCGAGCATGTAACTAGAACATTTCCTGATTTAGCCAATTTTACTGATATTATGCCCAGCTGTATTTTATCTAGGTTTATGGCTTTAAGTAGGTCTTCCTTAGTTTTCTGAGAGTTTTATGTATATATATATATATATATATATATATATATATATATATATATATATATATATATATATATATAATATATATATATATATATATATATATATATATATATATATATATAACTATATATATATATATATATATATATATATATATATATATATATATATATATATATATATATATATATATATATATATATATATATATATATATATATATATATATATATATATATATATATATATATATATATATATATATATATATATATATATATATATATATATATATATATATATATATATATATATATATATATATATATATATATATATATATATATATATATATATATATATATATATATATATATATATATATATATATATATATATATATATATATATATATATATATATATATATATATATATATATATATATATATATATATATATATATATATATATATATATATATATATATATATATATATATATATATATATATATATATATATATATATATATATATATATATATATATATATATATATATATATATATATATATATATATATATATATATATATATATATATATATATATATATATATATATATATATATATATATATATATATATATATATATATATATATATATATATATATATATATATATATATATATATATATATATATATATATATATATATATATATATATATATATATATATATATATATATATATATATATATATATATATATATATATATATATATATATATATATATATATATATATATATATATATATATATATATATATATATATATATATATATATATATATATATATATATATATATATATATATATATATATATATATATATATATATATATATATATATATATATATATATATATATATATATATATATATATATATATATATATATATATATATATATATATATATATATATATATATATATATATATATATATATATATATATATATATATATATATATATATATATATATATATATATATATATATATATATATATATATATATATATATATTTATCTATATATATATATATATATATATATATATATATATATATATATATATATATATATATATATATATATATATATATATATATATATATATATATATATATATATATATATATATATATATATATATTTATCTATGTATATAAATATATATGTATATATATATATATATAAATATATATGTATATGTATATATATATATACATCCCGCTATATTCAGAGCGTCCATTCACGATTCCTTATACCGAGCGTCCATCAATATTTTCCAAGAAATCCCTACTTTATCAAGTGAATATTTTTTATCTTTTAATATTAGATGACCCTAATAGCTTGTAGAATTAATTACGCTACGATATTTTTTTAGAATTTTTATTATACTAAATTCGCGGCGTCCTTTTATAAAATTACTTCCGGGCGTCCAAAATATGCAGACATTCTGGATACCTAGCGCCCGATTCGAATATTTTGCTTTTAGTAAGGTGAATACTGAGCGCCCGCAGTGTAGCCAAATTTATTATATTATATGTTTGTTACGGTTTTCCTTTTTTCCTTTCCCGCTGCATATCTGAAAGTAATAGGCCTACCTATAGGTCTCGTAATCGAACATAGAGCGTTTCAGATTCCAGCCACATCAATGAGGCATCGGAAAGGGTATACTTTTTCTAATCTACAAAATTGATTTATCAGTTTGTTAATATTTTGCGATTTTTGAGGACCGTTTTTTTAATACAATGACACTTCAAAAAAAGGAAGTTCTCAATTCGGGGAATTAAATGTAATGTTGCATGTCATGTTGTAAGTTTTTGAGGTCAAATATTGCATTTTCGGTGATACAATATGCGTTCATACCTTTGTTAGCTTTCTGTATACAGGGTGATCAAAAAAATATGATAGGGGGTAAAAATTGTAAATGTTTGGAAAATATGTATGTAGTAAAATAGTTTCATTACTTCAAGATTTTAGGTCAATCCCTATTCATTTTGTCACATGCAACCGTCCGCCTTAAGGGTAGTGGAGGGTGGGAGTAAAATATAAAGTTGCATGCCATTTTATAAGTTTTTGAGGTCAATTAATTCATTTTTAATGACGATGTTTTAATAAAAAAAATTGGGGGGATGAAAAGGATGATAGGGGGTAAAAAGGACGAAAAGGGGTAAAAAATTCGAAATGTTTGGAAAATATGGAGGAAAATACAGTTTCATTATATCATTAAGATTTTAGGTCAATTCGTATTTATTGTCACATGTAACCCACCCCCTTGAGCGTAGCGTGAGGGGGGGAGGGGGGATATTAAATGTAATGTTGCATGTCATGTTATAAGGTTTTGAGGTCAAATATTGCATTTTCGGTGATACAATATGCGTTCATACCTTTGTTAGCTTTCTGTATACAGATAGGGGGTAAAAATTGTAAATATTTGGAAAATATGTATGAAGTAAAATAGTTTCATTACTTCAAGATTTTAGGTCAATCCCTATTTATTTTGTCACATGCAACCCTCTGCCTTAAGGGTAGTGGAGGGTGGGAGTAAAATATAAAGTTGCATGTCATTTTATAAGTTTTTGAGGTCAATTAATTCATTTTCAATGACGATGTTTTAATAAAAGAAAATTGAGGGGATGAAAAGGATGATAGGGGTAAAAAGGGTGAAAAGGGGTAAAAAATCCGAAATGTTTGGAAAATATGGAGGAAAATACAGTTTCATTATATCATTAAGATTTTAGGTCAATTCGTATTTATTGTCACATGCAACCCTCCCCCTTAAGCGTAGCGGGCGGGGGGGGGGAAGTAATGTTGCATGTCATGTCATAAGTTTTTGAGGTCAAATATTGTATTTTCGGTGATACAATATGCGTTCATACCTTTGTTAGCTTTCTGTATACAGGGTGATTAAAAAATATGATAGATGGAAAAAAGGGCGATAGGGGGTAAAAATTGTAAATGTTTGGAAAATATGTATGTATGTAGTAAAATAGTTTCATTACTTCAAGATTTTATGTCAATCCCTCAGATGCAACCCTCCGCCTTAAGATTAGTGGAGGGTGGGAGTAAAATATAAAGTTGCATGCCATTTTATAAGTTTTTGAAATTAATTAATTCATTTTCAATGACGATGTCTACTGACATAAGTTTTCTTAAGAGATTCTCGTTTTGTCTAAAAGAGGTAAATATACAGTAAAATAGTTTCATTACTTCAAGATTTTATGTCAATCCCTCAGATGCAACCCTCCGCCTTAAGATTAGTGGAGGGTGGGAGTAAAATATAAAGTTGCATGCCATTTTATAAGTTTTTGAAATTAATTAATTCATTTTCAATGGCGATGTCTACTGACATAAGTTTTCTTAAGAGATTCTCGTTTTGTCTAAAAGAGGTAAATATACAGAGTCCCTGGATGCACGTATTATGCCTGTAAACGTTATATATTTCATTTTAAGAGAAACGCATATTTTACATCAAATGTTTTGCTGCCTAGAAACTTAAAGGCAATATATATATTGGAATGTAAATTAGTTTTACAGGTTGTCTTCTTTGTTGCCCTGATAGAGTTTTTGAAACATTTTATAAAGATCATTTCAAAAGAAATAGAGAGTTCTAATACTAGGTCTATATAAATAATTTAGGTTAACTTATGAAATTTTGATATTTTTCAAGCTAGGCAAGTTTCTTGGGAGGATTTTTTTTGACTATCACGATTTAATACACGCTGCTCTAAACAAAAGGTATATAAAAAAAACCTAGTCCTCTAAATCACCTTTTTTATATTTTTAACGCTATAAAAATGGGATTAGGTTTTTATAATTTTAAGCGACGAAATTTTTTTATAACTAATGACTTTTTCTCCCAAAATAAAAATAGCAAAGTTATAGGTATGTCCATCTAGATTAAGAGTATGACCTTTTTATAGAACAGGACCATACCTAAAATTAGCAGTAATATCGCGAACATGATTTTTGGTGTCAGGTTTACCATATGCCCTTCATCTGCACTTATCCGAATATTCATTATTGTTTAATAATCACCTTAATGAACCACTACTAACATCATAGGTACATTTAGGAATAAACATTGTAAAAAATTAATTTCAGCCCCAAGAATATATATCTCTCGCGCTCGTATCACACGGACTATGCGAAAATTGAATGCACCGCGGGCGTTGGCAAAGTCTGTTCCTAATTTTTGTTCTTGACTAGAAAAAAGTTCTTCACTTTCATTCTATTTGTTTTTTGAAGATATAAACAGACAGGCCGCAATCTTGGTAGGGGTAAATATCCCTATTACCCCCCATGCTTATTGGCGTCCTGCCTATTGAAAATGTTAATATCACCGCAAATGAATAGAAATTTAATTAAAAATGCTTGATTTTTAATGTATAAATCGATAAAGGTGTTTCGATTTTTAATTATTAATAACAAGACAATCGAACTTGCAATAATATTATTTTTAAAAAACGTATGTGAAGCTTCGTTTTTGGGGAAACAGTATTTAGGTAAAAAAATAGTTTTCAACTTTTTTAAAAACGATTTTTTCCTAAACTCTGTCTTGTATAGTAAGAGCATAGTTTATATTAATAGTTAAATTTAACCGAATACCTGCAAAATAAAGCCTTAAAACATAATATGAATATTTAGATATATTTTTTCCAGTTTGACCCTATTAAATTTTCCTGATTAAAATTAAAAAAAAAAACCTATGTATTTAATTTTATTTTTGTATTTCATGTATTTAGTTTTTTTGGTGTTCGATTTGAATAAAAGTTTTACTTTTGGGTCAGTCTTTGTAAATCTAGCGAAAATTCTTGAAATCTCCAGAACACATTTCCATTGTAAATGAATCAGAGTTACACCCAATTTCCATTAACTGCAGATGATACACATATTTGGCGAAACGTCCAGTATATAATTGTGCTATGTATATTCCACCATTTGAGGTTAAACTTGAACTGAGCGACTTGACTTTTTGCAGAGATTACCATATTATGTTAGACAAAATGATTTGTTTCGAAGCCATTTCAATGCCCCAGGCCAGACGTAACAGTTTTAATGTGTATTCAGAACTATTTAAAAACGGCAACAATAAAACAATCTCCCTTATCAATAATTTTTTTTTATTAAAAACATACAAAAGCTGACATCTTTGATAGGCGTCGGTTATAAAAAACTTAATTCAAAATTATTGAAATTTTACATATACAGTCAACAGTGTGATGCACGTAAGATAACCCACTATACCTTCTCTGGAAAACTAGAAATTACGGAAAAAGTTAAATAATATATAAAAGTTTATCTTGATGGTTTCGGCTCTTACTTGATGAAAATCCATTATAATAGTTTATAATAAAAACACTCGTTTTCGATTTTCACTTGTATATTGTCAAACATGACATGTTGACACAGCAACTTTTTCAAATGGAAGGATTTTAAAAAATAACATTGAAGTTATAATGGTCTAGTGTCTGTGACGAACAAAACAAATACTCCACTTACGCTGAACATTTTAAAAACAGAGAATCACATTTTTGACGACAATTTCCAAATTTTACATGTAGAACAAAAAAGTCAAAAATTAAATTTGTTAGAAGCTTTAAAAATTAATAAATTTAAACGTTCTGAATGTATTTTAAATGACCAGTTAGATATTAATAATTCCCCTCTTTTAAATTTGTATAATTCTGTTTAGTCTTAATAAAATTACTAATAATAATTCACTTTTGTTATCAAAACACAGTAGTATGCCTAGGATAATATATGTAAATTGTATAGACTATTAAGTTCACATCTTTTTTCTATTACCCGCAAAATTCCCATATTTATATTTATTACGTTCTGAATTTCACACTTTTTTTATATTCCTCAACCGTTAGGGGTAAATAAGTTCATTACCAGGTACCTGTATTGTTCGTCACAGACACTAGACCATTATAAATACAATGTTATTTTTTAAAATCCTTACATTTGAAAAAGTTGCTGTGTCAACGAAACATATGTCATGTTTGACAATATACAAGTGAAAATCGAAAACGAGTGGTTTTATTATAAACTAATATAAAAGTTTATAGTTATTTTATATTTTTATATAGACAGAGTGAATCGTTTTAGTTGGGTTACTATTAATTTCGATATTTTAAATGGGACATCATCTATATTTTTACATTTTTAAATTCTAGAATGAATTTTAATTACATTTCATGTAACCTGTCCTATGCCTAACCCAAATTCTATTTTTTTTTTCTTGACATAAAATCTGACATTTTGGACACTTTAACTAGCTCTAAAATGGTTTCATATAATAAAACGATTTGCACGTTCTATCTTAGTTATACATATCTATAAATTTATATCAACTTCCGGACATAAATTTTAGCTTCCCATTTTAAACGAAAGTTGATGCCAGTTTAAGGAGATTAAGAAAGAAAAACAGGAAAGTGTTAACCGGTTTATTATGAATCAAACCATTTATATTCTATGTCCAAAATAGCAAATTTGAAATATTAATATGACGAAAACAAATGAATTTAGGAATAGTACATGACATGGCAATGTAATTATTAGAATTCATTGTATTGAATTTAAAAATGTTAAGATATATAGCGTGTACTATTTAATATGATGAAGCTGATAGTGATCCACGGGAAACGATTCACTCTATATACGAGTATACTATACAAACAAAAATATTATAATAGAACTTCGCTTTACATCAATAAACTTTTATATACAGTGTATCCCAGGATAGGTGAATAAAGAGGTGTAAATAACCAAATATTTTGCCTGCTTGATTAGCGATTATTTTCAGTCATACTTTTATTTTTGAAAAGTCAAGTATGACTTGATAGAAACATTTTTTTTTATTTTCTGTGTAGATGAAGTACATTTTTTGAACAAGATATAAAAAAAACACATTAGGAAAACTTTTTTGGAATGAAATATTAGACCTATATGTCGAATTTTTAAGATATCGGACGACTTTAATAATATTACAATTTCGCTGTTTAATCCAAAATGCGAAATTATTAAAGTCGTGGGATATCTTTAAAATTCGACATGTAGGCCTAATATTTCATTCTAAACCACTTTTTCTAAAATATGTCTATACCTTTTACAAAAAATATACTTTACCTGCACATAAAATAAAAAAATCGCTCCTATCAAGGCATACTTGACTTTTCAAAAATAAAAGTATGACCGAAAATATTCGCTGCTAATCAAGCAGGCCTAGGCTACAAAGTGTCAAATATTAGCTACACAATTTTTGGTGGTTTAAACCTTCTTGTCCACCTATCCTGGGACACACTGTACATATATTTTTCCTAACTTCTATAATTTTCCAGATAAGTTAGTTAGTTATCTTACGAGCACCACCCGTACATTTACACAGATTGTGAGGTGTGCACTACTTTAATAATACATCATTAATTTAGATAATAACTTTGCAAGAATTTTAATCCAGATATGCACAGCACAGCATGTTGGGAAAATGTTCATAGCTGGTTTAAAACTCGAATATGTGTTCTTATTACCGATAAACACTAATCTATAATCTTGCTTACACAAGATTAGCAATAAAAATGTTTACATTAATAATATCTAATAGTTTTGTGGTCTGTTTGCTAATTAGCTTTTTATGAACTATAAAAAAAACAAATGTTTTTTATTTATTCAAAGGAATACGAAATTTTATTTCTTGGTTACCCACCAAACTGACTGATTTACTCTCCCTATTTTACACATCCATCTAAACTAAGTTTGTGTTCTTTTAGGTTGTTTAACCACCGAAAAGTTGCAAAAAATATATTGGCCTAATTTATATGGGAACTTTCAACCCCTTACAAAATAAATTTATATATTTCAAGGTTCGTTTTTGGGGATATATGGAGTTTAAATTTTAAAAAATAAGTTTTTTAGAAACAATTGTTTTTTAAAATTGGCTCGTCGATTTAGAGCAGTAAGCACTGTAAGCAGAATGTTTTAATGCAATATTTAAAATTAACATAATGTTCCCAAAACAAAGATTTAGAACATAGTAATGCCAACATTTAGTTGCAATTTTGCAAGTTCTAACACCTATTAAATTTTCTTGAATAAAATATATTTAATTTTTAAATTCCGAACATTTGCTTTTTTTACCTTCGTTTTGAACAAAAACTTTAATTTTAAGCCAGTCTTTATTTTGAAGCGCTTCGGGATGAAGACGTTTAAGTTCTTCGCACTCGTATCTCTTTGGAGCCTTTTTGTCTCTTATATGCTGCGAGAAAAATTCAGTAACAATATTTCTTTGTTCATTGGTCCACTTAATAAGCACTCTTTTTGGCTTGCTTAAAAGATATTTTTCTTTCTTCTTGGGAGTTTCAGAAGTTGAAGGTTCTAATATTTCCGGTAATGGCGATTTATTACGTACTTCTGGAACATTGCCTATTAACAAATCTTCTTCGAGATTGAGGTTAATATCGTTAAGCGTTTTTCCCTTGAACTGACCAGCTTGTCCCTTCTCCATAAGCAGTAGGAGCTTAGATATTTTAGCGGTTTGATATATATCATTCGGTAAACGGTAGCTTTCCCTGTGCACCCCAATGGTGTGTCCCATGAAGTTAGCCAACTGCTCTAAATCATTTTCAGACATATCAATTATTTGTGTAAGAGTGGCCAAGTGCTTTCTTAGTCTGGTTGCCGTGATTGCTAACGGGTTTTTTGCTCCACATGATTTTGAATATTTTTGTAAAATTTTGTAACCACATATAGGTTCAGTTGATCGTGGATTTCCAAATAGGAATAAGTTTTTTTCACTGACAAATTTTTTTCGGTAACTTAATAAAATTTTTATGTGCTCTTGAATATCGGGGCTAAAAAGGACCGGAACGCCACGTCCTCTTTTGCCCCTTATGACAATCCTTTTGAACCTTTTAAGAAGAATCTTTTCGGTTGGTGACACCACTTCCGAGAATTCTTCATAATTTAACGAAGAACTGCTGTTTTCTGAAATTTCATAGGTGTCCAGTTTTAATCTTTGGAGTTCACCTGGGCGTCTGCGGTTTAATAAAATAACACGGCAAAAAATGGTCTCCAAAAGCTTTTGATAGTCGTTTATATTATCATTCTTTTTAAGAGCTGTAACGGCTAAATTTGCATTTAAAATTAAAAAATCTTTAAATAATTTTAGGTCACTAGCAAGGGGCACTAGCGTAACCTTGTTCCATTTTTTTAAATTGAGGTCATTGGCAGCCTGGCTTGAGATTTCATATTGCCATTGTGACTCTATAACGTTAATTAGTGTTCTTAAATCTGCCTCTGCTTCAGCAGATACAATTGTGTCGGCGATTGCTTTTCTTTTTAGAGCAAACACAATGGCTATTTCAGCACATTGCTTTAGATAGGTTCCCATGTTCATTGCGTAGGTTGGAGAGTCAAACTTATCCCTTTTTGCGTTATATTTTGCAACTATCTTTGTGGCCACTACTAGATTGTCAAAATGTTTAGGTTTCAAAGCATCAAATAGGCAAGTAATAGTAGGGTCTATTTTTTTAAGTTCCATTAGCAATCGAGAAATTTCCCTCATTTTTCTAGAAGCAACGTTAACAAAATGTTTATCTCTATGAATTTTAATATACCTGGCCCCAAATGCACAAATGATTGGGTCTTTTTTTGCGACTAGAGAAATTTCGTCCGGCCTCATCCTAGGGAAAACGGCATCTTTAAGCATTGGGTCTATTTTCAAATTAGCTAATAATATATTTTGAGCAGTTGCTTTGTGATCTTTGCTTTTTATCTTCGTACATTTAATTCTATGCTTCCATAAAAATTTTGAAGAAAAAAAACCAAGGCAATTGTCACAAGCCAAAATAGTTTTTCTTGAACGCAAACTTTGAACAGGTTTACAGGCAACGTTACTATTTATAAAGTTTCCTTTTTTTCGTAAAATGTCCAATAGACCTTTTCGTTCTTCACTACGAGGAGGGTTGGATAATATTCTCTGAACGTCGATTTCATATGAATGATTCCGTGCCACATGTCTAGCAACATTCAAAACAGCCGTCTCGCAGTAAAAACAGAAGTCCATCTTCTTTTTTCCTCTGCGGATTTGGCCATTTTGTTTGTAAATTCCAAATTTGTCAGGATCATTTTTTACTTCTGTAAGTCCTAATTCAACTACAGACGCTGAAGATTTGGGATGTGCAGCTAATTTGGTAGATTCAAATGAAATATCAGGAATTTTGATCTAAAAAAGAAGAACTCATGTAAAAAATGTGTGAGATTTTTTAATATGTAGGGTGATCTTAAATGCCACGACCTCGGCCACGAAATTATTGAAGGTCATAAGTTGCTTTTTAAAAAAATACTGGTATTATTGTTTATTGGTTTTTCATTCATATTTATACATCCTCTCGCTGATTTTAATAAAACTTACGCTGCTAATTTAAATCTTATTAGGACATAAAAACAAATTAAAACCATCAAATCAAAATCAAAAAGTCTCGAAAAATGGTACAGAAATTTGACTGTAAAAAAAACTAAATAAAAGTCTTGATGGTTTCGGCTCTTACTTGATGGAAATCCATTAAAATAGTTTATAATAAGAACAATCGTTTTTGATTTTCACTTGTATATTGTCAAACATGACACATGTTTCGTTGACACAGCAACTTTTTCAAATTAATGTAAGGATTTAAAAAAATAACATTGTATTTATAATGGCCTAGTGTCTGTGACGAACAATACAGGTTGGTAATGAACTTATTTACCCCTAACTGTTGAACAATATAAAAAAGGCGAAAATACAGAACGTAATAATATACATATACGATTTACATAAATTGTCCTAGACGTACTACTGTGTTTTGATAACAAACGTGAATTATTATTAGTAATTTTATTAAGACTAAGCAAATTTAAAAGAGGGGAATTATTCTTATCTGACTGGTCATTAAAAATACATTCAGAACGTTTAAATTTATTAATTTCTAAAGCTTCTAACAAATTTAATGTTTGACTTTTTTGTTCTACATGTAAAATTTTGAAATTGTCATCAAAAATGTGATTCTTTGTTTTTAAATGTTCAGCGTAAGTGGAGTATTTGTTTTATTTTAGATAAGAGTCTTTTATCTTTGTTATTATTAATAATTGAACCTAAATCATTATTCGTTTTGTACGCTACTTTAATTTGCTGACTATTTAAAAAACGTGCTATGCTAGTACTAGGTTTGCCAATTTAAGTGAGGATAGAGAAATTATTTTTTGGTTTACTGATAGGATATTGTTAACAGTAATTTGTTTAATAATATTAAGTTCTATGTCGAAATTTTATTTTGACATAGGTACGTTGAGTAAACGATATACCATACTGTTATATGCTGCTAATTTGTGTTGGATTGGGTGGTGTGAAGAATTATGTATTGTACTATCTGTATATGAGGGTTTACGATAAATTGAAAAATTAAGTTTATTATTAAAACGTTTAATAGTTAAGTCAAGAAAATTAATTGAATTATTGATTTCAGTTTCGATTGTAAATTTAATTTTTGGGTGAATGGAATTAATAAGATTGAAAAAGGTATTAAGTTGTCTATCAGTACCTGTAAATAAAACGAGAATATCGTCTGCCAAAATTGACAAAGATTTGCTAACGTGTGAGTATGAATAGAATTCTTTTCTAAATTATCCATAAAAAAACTTCGCTAATAAGGGACTTAAATAAAGGGTTACCCATAATTAAGCCTTCCGTTGAGGTGTAAATTGTATTGTTAAATTGAAAATAATTTTGTTTTAGACATATTATATTATTATATTAGTAAGTCCTCTATTACCGCTATTGTTTCTAAGGGTGGGATGCTAGGAAATAAATTTTTAACGTCAAATGAGATTAGGCATTATTAGGTATATTTAAGTCTTTAATTTTGTTAATTAACGTATAGGATTTTTTTTGTACGAAATTTTGGTATAAAGTTGCAATATCTGTGAAGTATATCTATAAGTTTATTTAATATTTTCATTGACGGGGCAGAAACAAAGGATACAACCGGTCTAATGGGGTTATCTGGTTTATGAAGTTTTATAAGTGAATATAATTTAGGAGGCTGTGGGTTCATAACTTTTAAGGAAAACTTCCCAGACTGAGTTAATATACAATTAGTGCTTTCTATTGTTTTGTTAATTTCAGTTTTGTATTTAGTCGTAGGATCTTTAGGGATGACATTAATATTGTTATCTGAATTCAGATATGTTAAAGTTTTTTACAGTTATTTGCATCCAAAAAAATGATTATTTGTATTGTATTTTCCACTTTTTTATAAGTTCATTACCAGGTACCTGTATTGTTCGTCACAGACACTAGGCCATTATAAATACAATGTTATTTTTAAAATCCTTACATTTGAAAAAGTTGCTGTATCAACGAATAGACCACAAGCCGGAGGCGAAAATGGGGGGGGGGTCATTTGATACAGCAAAAATTATATATAGGACGACACTGCTGTATGAGAGAATAATTTTAGGCGCTTTGCTGTAGATTTTCCGCGGTCCAACTGGCAACAGCGCAAATTTTAAACTTTCCTCCCAGGCATGGGGTTAATCGATTAAACTATTTTGTACGGCCTTAGCATAGTTTAAGAGTATTCACTATATAAATCAATAAAAAATATATGCCGTTTTAATATAACGGTCCCGGGAGATAAGGCAATTTTAGAAAATCGAAAAATTTTTCTATCTTCTGGGACTGTTTTTTTTTTGAATGACATATTTTTTATTGATTTATCACTTAAGTACTCTTAAACTATGCCAATGCCGTACAAAACAGTTTAGTCGATTAACCCCATGCCTGGAATGAAAGTTTAAAGTTTGCGCTGTTGCCAGTTGGATCGCGGAAAATCTACAGCATAGCGCCTAAAATTATTCTCTCATACAGCAGTGTCGTCCTACATATAATTTTTGCTGTATCAAATGACCCCCCCATTTTCGCCTTCGGCGATTGTTTTTATTATAAAGTAAATAAAAGTGTTTTATTAATTTATTTTACCTCTCTTTTCACTACTACAAATGCATAAGTTTCACTACAGGTATTCAAATTACTTTAAAAACTTATCTATTTAATACCCTTTCAAATGACATGTCCGAATAAAAAATCACTTATTTTAAAAATAAATAGATATTATCTGTAATAGGTTACTGATTTTTAGAAGTGATATAAAAGTGAGGACAGCTATTTTTTTTCTTTCAATTAAGAAAATGGAAGCTTTGAAACATACATTATTTAACACAAAATGTTGTTTCATAATAATACAAAACCATGAAAACATTTTGGAAAAGTAAAAATTAAAATGAACTATCAAGGCAAAATTTTGTTGAAACTTGAAAATATTGATTTTATTACAAACATCATTTTAGTAATAAAAAGGCTGATGTTGCGTTAAACACCACCTTACTTATTAATTTGAAACCTCTTTACCCAAATAGAAATTTCTTCTAGCTAAAATTTGAACAAGTCGAATCTTAAGAAAAGTATTTAAAGTAAATTAAAATAAGTGCTTATTAAATAATAAATTCAAATACATAAATGTTTTAATAATTTTTACCAAGAAATCTACTATTTCTGGAATCGTATGCAGAGTATCAGTTTTTAAACTTAATTTGGATTTCGGTATTATAAAAGAATGGGGTATAATCGCGGAATTTACTCTTTAGCATATCAGAGAAAAAAAACGAACATTTCATTTTCAACTTTTCTCTGAAAGTATTTGTAGGAAATAATTAGCACTTTACATATTTTTTCCCCTTTTCCGTGATAAAAGAATGACGTCGTAATTATCACCCTAAGTTTTGATACTTACCCGTTTAGTAGAAAAACTGTCGGACGTATCATTTTCAAAATTTGAATTACTACTCTTAGAGGAATCGACGTTTTCATCGAAATCATAAGGGTCTTTATTAATAGCTGGTAGTTCAGATGACACCAGATCTTTTAAATTTTTATTCTGATGTAAAGATTCTTTCGAGGATTTCCCAAATATATTTCTTTTGATGCTTAGGAGTTTAGTTTCATGTTCTTTTGCAGGCTCATTTCCATTCGACAACGAATCTGAGCAAACTTTGCCTTCTTGTTGGTAAATTCCATAATTATTGTTAAGAGCGTTCTCTACTCTTGTAACCTTTGCTTTGACGACCCAGGGTGAAAGTTCGGGATGTGCAGCTAATTTAGTATTTTCGGTTAAAACATCATCAGGAATTTTAATCTGAAACAAAATTGAACTCAAGTAAGAACTTGGTGAGTCCTTTTTATTAGACAGAGTGCATAAGTTGCACTGCAAGTATTTAAATTACTTTAAAAACTTGTCTATTTAATACCCTTTCAAATGACATGTCCGAATAAAAAATCACTTATTTTAAAAATAAATTGATATTATCTGTAATAGGTTACTGATTTTTAGAAGTAATATAAAAGTGAGGACAGCTATTTTTTTGTTTCAATTGAGAAAATGGATGATTTGAAACTTGTACATTATTTAACACAAAGTTCACAATGGACGACCCAATATTACTATATGTAATCAATAAGGCAATATATGAATTTGAATTTGAATTTGAATTTGAAAAACCATGTAAACATTTTGGAAAAGTAAAAACTAAAATGAACTATCAAGACAAAATTTTGTTTTACCTTGAAAATATTGATTTTATTAAAAACATCATTTTAATAATAAAAAGGCTGATGTTGCGTTAAACACCACTTTACTTATTAATTTGAAATATCTTTACCCAAATAGAAATGTCAACCAGCCAAAAATTTAAACAAGTCGAATATTAAGAAAAGTATTTAAAATAAATTAAAATAAGTGCTTATTAAATATTAAATTCAAACATATAAATGTTTTAACAATTTTTACCAAGAAATCTACTATTTCTGGAAAGGTATACATACTATCAGTTTGTAAACTAAATTTGGATTTCGGTATTATGAAATCGCGGAATTTACTCTTTAGCATATCAGAAAAAAAAACAAACATTTCATTTTCAACTTTTCTCTGAAAGTATTTGTAGGAAATAATTAGCACTTTACATATTGTTTTACCCTTTTCCGTGATAAAAGAATGACGTTGTAATTATCACCCTGAGTTTTGATACTTACCCGTTTAGTAGAAAAACTGTCGGACGTATCATTTTCAAAATTTGAATTACTACTATTATAGGAATCGACGTCTTCATCGAAATCATAAGAGTCTTTATTAATAGTTGCTAGTTCAGATGACACCAGATCTTTTAAATTTTTATTCCGATGTAGCGATTCTTTCGTGGATTTCCCAAATATATTTCTTTTGATGCTTCGGAGTTTAGTTTCATGTTCTTTGCCGTCTTGTTGGTAAATTCCATAATTATTGCTAAGAGCGTTCTCTACAGCTAATTTAGTATTTTCGGTTAAAACATCATCAGGAATTTTAGCCTGAAACAAAATTGAACTCAAGTAAGAATTTGGTGATTCATTATTATCAGACAGGGTGTTCCTAAATATCACGTCAATATTGAAAGATGAGACATCCTGAGTTACTATATGAACAAAAGTTCATATAAACACTTGTGGAATGCTTCTCTGGGTGGCTTTTTTGTTGATTTTCGATTAATATCTTAGACTAATTTTATTAAAACATGCCAGTATTACGGGCTTAATATAAATCTGATTAGAATCGCAATTATTAATTTAATTAATTTAGGAATATCCTGTACTACCACGATGTTTGGCTTCTTAAAAACAGAGAACTCAGATTGCCAGTTGGTATGCTTTTGTATTGCTGTCTGTATACAAAAGTCGCCCTCATATTAACCTAACCATTTTATATTGATGAATTTTAACATTCAGACATGAATATTAAAAAAGTAAAACTTTTGGTCTAATTCAAAAATTTGAAAATGTGTTTAATACTTATATGTTTTTAGGCCTAATATCACAAACAAATAAAAAGCAAAAACGATTGGATGGAGTTTTAGACGAAATTTCGAAAAACATTGTTTTTAAATATGCTAAAAAATATAAAATCGTTCCTGATATCAGAATTGACTTGACTGGGTGTTTGATATAAATACATAAACTCGATGACATAACAATATAATGTGTCCAATCGTGTGTTATATAGGGTGCGGGAAAATATTGCTAGAAAATATAAAAAAAAACTAAACGTTTTTCAATAATATCTCAGACAGTCTTTTTAAATAAAATTTGGTAAGTTCATTTATTGTGAGGCTAACTTAAACCTGAATATATTATATTATTAAGTCCAGTGGCATCCGGAAAAAAAACCATAAATGTCAAGTGTAAAGCACAAATTTTATAAAAAATTACAGGAGAGCATAAAATTAGAAATAGAATTAATTAGAAAACACATAAGTACAAATTTACAAAACCCTAGTAAGGTAAATATAGGGTACTAAATTTTGAAACCTCGCATAGATACGTCGCGCCGTTTAAAAGATATTTTTTAAATTTTGTACTTAAAACAAAGTGCCCTCAACAAGGGATTTTTCATTAAAATCCTTTCTGTTCTTTGCAGAATCGAACACTACTTTCCCTAAAAATTTGATAAAAATCGGTCTAGCGGTTCATAAGGTACCGTGGTCTGGACAGACACACAGATATATAGAACAGGGAGACGTCGACAGACGTCACTACGAGATCGCCAATTTGGGTAAAAAATGCCCAAATCTTCTCTAACTACCAACGCTTTACCATAGCAAGGACGCCTCTTTAAAACTGGGGTGAAATCCTGAGAGGAAATCCAAAATAAAAGTAAATATACAGGTTGTCTCATAATAAAATGGTAATACTTCAAGGTGGTAATCTTTGGATAATTTTAAGATAAGTTTATGTGCACGTAGGTTCGCAAACGCATTATTTTTGAGATTGAGGTGGTAAAGTTTTTTAAAAAATACGATTTTTTTGTTTAGTTATTCTACAACGGTAAAAGCTATTTGATTAAGATTTGGCAAAAAGATATAGGCTACATTTTGATGGTATAAAGCAGTTTTTTTTTAACCATGGACGTAGATATGGGTAACTATTCTAAATTTTTTTAATAAAAAAATGGTACGACACTGATTTTTAAAGAAGTTGTTTAATCATTTAGAGCAAATAAAAATACACAAAAAGGTCTCTTAGTATTTCGTAATACGACAAATCGTTTTCGAGAAAAAAAGCATTTTGTATTTTGATGTACCTGTGGAACAGGGTGATAAATGGAATAACTAAAAAAAAGATTTTTTTTTAGTTATTCCATAACAGTAAAATATATTTGATATAGATTTGGCACAAAGATATAGGAATTTATATAGGCTATATTTTGATGGATAAAGCAGTTTCTAAAGTTTCTAAAAAATCGTATTTTTTTAAAAACTTTACCACCCTGTATCTCAAAAATAATACGTTGCATATAACCTTTTTTCTTAAAATCATCCAGATTCCCACCATCAAGTATTTGTATCTTATTTTATTTATCCGATCATCGATTTTTTCTTTTTGGGCCCGCCCTATATAATACATCATATATTTTTTTAATGGCTACTTCCTGAAGGACATATTTTTTAAGTAAACATAACATGTCATCAAGTATCAAGTAGCTTAAAATTACTTGATATCAAGTCAAGTACCAGCGCGAGAGGAATTCAAGTCAAGCCAAGTAACGAATTGGTGAAAAGATTGATAATCAAGTCAAGTAATTGGAAAAAATGTCAAGCTACTTGACTTGATGAAACCCTATATATGCTATGTCTTGCTTATGTCACTGTCATATTTTGCAATTGTGACATTTATAAAAATTATTTGGGTTATTGTTGCACTTTGCAGTCTTTTTAAACCTATATCTGTCAAGTTAGATCTGGTCTAAATATAAACCTCTAGTGAATACGGCCGTTAATTTTTAACCCCATCTTTTCCCCCACCCGTTAGGAATTTCGTAGTATAAAAAATTGGACCAAGTTGGAGAACCCCCGAACAAAATGAGCCCTAGAACAAAAAAAATACATTGCGGACGAATTGAGAACTTTCTTTTTTTGTCGGTTAAAAATTAAATAAGTAGCAAGATTTAAATTGATGTTAATTTGTTTTATGGGTTTTTAAAATATTTAATTTTTAAAAAAAAATATGTGAAAATTATAGTGGTAAGGTGCGGAGAATCAAATATTCCGGTGACGATTGTCCTACAATACAACTGAAATTGGAGATAGGGAGACAATTTATTTAAATTTGGAAATTAAAAAAATTTAGCTTAGACATTTTTAAATCATTAACAAATTTTCAAAAAATATATTTAAATGTAGAAAATTAAAATTTAGCTAGGAAGGTATAGGATCCTCTATGA